>CBVK0102041486.1:0-10581 GCA_900067695.1 Picea abies
CCTACAAGCATTTGAAAAGTGGGCCATTGACTTTGTGGGACCTATAAACCCAGTAGGAAAGTGCGCAGAAGCAAGGTACATTATCACTGCGACAGAATACCTGACTAGATGGGCCAAAGCAAGAGAATTCAAGGAATGTAGTGAAACTACAACTGCATGTTTTATATTTGATAACATAATAACTAGGTTTGGATGCCCTAAGACCCTTATGAGCAATCAAGGCACTCATTTCATCAACAAGATAGTTGAATCCCTGACTAAAGAATTTGCAGTTCACCATCAGAAGAGTACACCTTACCATCCACAATCAAACAGAACGGTCGAAGCATTCAACAAAATCTTGGAGACAACATTGAAAAATATTTATAGTGTGAACAAGAATGACTAGGATCTAAGAGTACCAACAGTACTTGGGGCTTATAGAACCACTTGCAAGAAATTAACAATGAAGACCCCTTTCAAGTTGGTTTATGGTCTTGAAGCTATTGTCCCGATGGAGTACTTGGTACCAATATTAAGAATTGTTGCATTTATAGACATGGATGATATTGGCGCTCTTCATGAGAGGCTTGCCCAGTTGGTTGATCTATAAGAAGACATATTTATTGTAGGATTCCATCAGCAGGTACAGAAGGAAAGAGAGAAGGCCTATCATGACAGACACATCAAGAAGAAGGCATTTAGACAGACACATCAAGAAGAAGGCATTTAAGTAAGGTGATTTAGTACTAGTCTATGACAATAAAATTATAAGACATCTAGGGAATTTTAGAATGCATTGGCTTGAACCATATGAGATCGCCTATGTTATAGAAGTAGGATCTACGTAGCTGAAGACATTGAAGGGAGAATGGAAAGAAGGATTGGTGAATGGGAGTCAGCTAAAGTTGTATTATGACAACCAGTTGCCTCGCAGCTCTTAGTAAAATAAAGGAGAAAAGGTTCTAGGTACCAGGTGCAGTTGAAATTGGGTACTAGACACAAAAAATACACTCTTCACAAGGATGGGAAGGAGGCATAAAGCATAAAGAAAATATTACACTGTGTAGTCCAAAGTCAAAGTGAAATGGAAGGATCAAATCTGAAGTGCCTCGGGACGATTCACAGGTGAGTGTTGGGGGCCTATTGTCCCTAGGTTATGGAAGGAAGTGAAGATTGAGGAAGAAAAGGTCAAATGCGAACTGTGTGGGAGACACAGTGACTGTCACTGGGTCAAAGTAAGCAAAAGAGTAGAAAAGTTGGAGTGAAGTACGAAAAAGCAAGCCATTGGATGAGGAGATCAAGGATGACAGATCAACAAGAAATATGGATCGAGGAAAACTTAGCAAGCAAAGAAAGCCACCATTGGATTCTTTGGAGCATCTCTTGAGAAGGGAGGAAAGATAGACTGGCAAAGCCCTGAAAGGTGGGTCAAGTTGACCTAAGGTTTTAGACACCTAGGGTTTTGGGTAATTAGGGTTTTGACACCTAGGTTTCGACCTAAGGCTATCAATGAGGGACTATAATGTATAAATAGAGGTCGAGAGGACCTAGGTCAAGTCGGTACTAGTGTTGGGTATTGATATTGATTGTTGATGGTTGAGAAATTATTGTACTGTCAGAGAGAGGAGTGTTGAAAGTGAGAGCCTTCTTGTATTCTAAGATCTTCAGTTGGGTGAGAAGATCAAGTCCTCCAGTTGGGTGCACATGAAGGTGGGAGACAGACAGAAGAAGAGTGAAGATATGCTGACTAAGAGCGAAAATCAGAACTGTAAGCTTTATCTTAATATATCATAAGCACAGTTCTGTTGATGTATCCCTAGAGAGAGGGTGAACCACATATATTTTGTGTCGTAAGTGTGATTGATGTCTGGATCTCTGTCATTGTTATACTGTTATTTTCATTATTGTGTTAGATCATATTTATAGCTATGTAGAGTAGATCTAGTTGATAAAAGACATATGAATGATACATTATTGTTTTATTAGTTCCACTTGATAATCCCCTAGTTGTAGACATCTTTGTCCTACAACCCCACTCTTAGCTTCTTCAGGTGAGACTACATCTGCTTCGCAGGTGTTGTCAAAAGGGCCAGTAGATAGGGCTTGTTGGTGCTCTCTTGGAGTGAACCATGGGTCTACCCCTATTCCAATAGGAATCATGCTATGAGCCGTGTGACACCTATAGAGAGCCACATGATGATCCCCAAAAAATTTGTCCTATCGACCACTAATTAATCAAGCCTATGGGCCATGCATTTCCCCACTAAACATCCATGAAAAACACCAAGTAAATGAAGATGGGATTCCTAGTTCTTACCTTGATCTGATGATAATTTTAATGGTTGATCCAATCCTTCAAAACAATATCTATACACATACTCTTAGAGGATGGTTTTTCTCCAAATCTCTCCACTCACCTCTGTTTGCAATGAAGAATGAATTTTGAACATGGTAAGTTTCTTTTTATAACTTTTTGGGAAATAATTTTTTTTTTTCACATTGAGACCAAGTAAGTGGGTTGATTTTCACATTGAGACCAATTAATTGGGTCCCCATCAGGTTTAAACATTAGCCATTCCATTTTCACTTTGTAACATGTTCAATAGTGTCTACCCTTCATGGTCACCCTAGTTAGCACTCAGATTTATACTTGGTTCCCATGTTGTGATTTCTTGTAGGCTCGAGATTCTTCCTTTAGCCCCTCTATGACTTGATGATTTAGCCTCATTCTTCTCTCTTCATCTATGTTTTATCCATATCCCATGGGGGTTCCTAAAATCTTTTTATTATTTCTTAATGGTAGCCTATGCATTTGTTTCTTGTGCCATTCCTCCTGTCATCGCACTTTTATTTTCCCAAATCCCTCTTACCACTATTGTAGTAGCCCTTGACCATCCTCCTCATGCATTATTTGGCCTTAATTTTGCATCCATATACCCATGGAGAGAATAGCTTCTAAGAGTGGATCTCACTTTTCTTTACCATTTACATTCATATTGCTTAGGTCGGTTCCATGCACTTGGAACATAAGAGCAAGTTGTTAAGACACTCATTCTCTAGAGCGAGTATAATTTTATCTCTTTTTCAAAATTGTAAAAAGACACGAAAAAGGTACCTATCGAGCACACTTTCATCATTATTTCATGCTCATTAAAGCATGAAGTAAACAAAAAATAAAAATTAAATTAAATAAAGACTGGGGGTTTTTCATCATTGGTCTATTCTCAAAATGGAAACGTCAGTTGAGTCACCCTTGAACATGACACATGTTTGAGTCCTCATCATCCAATTGGGTTTAGCTTTCCTAGGAGTCATCTTAGTAATATAAATCAAAGATACTCATCTGATCGATTACTCTTCAAGTCATCATTGATATTGCTTCAATAACTCCTATGTTGTTGCACCATATTCATTCAAATCTTGTATCGTGTTACCAAGTCACCATTGTGATGTGTTATATGTTCAAGGTAAGTTTAAACCTAAGTTGACTATCTACTGTTTTGTTAAATTTTTTATTCATCCATCCCCGTGTCAGTGTTACTTTGTGATTCTCTCTCTCCACATCATCTCTTGGTGTTTGTTTCATGTTGAATGATGGGGGATACTTTAAGGCCCTCCTTCGACGGTGTTAGCACTAGAAGTCACACCTAGATTGTTGTAGGTGTAAGCCTAATACCCATGAAAATGTAAAGGATAAATGTTTATAAAAGGTGGAAAATGGATGGAAAAATTAATTAGATATGCCAATCACATATAGCTCCATGCAATATACATCAAAACACAAGGCCTTGAGTAGCTTCAAATCAGGTTTTAAGAGATAAAGTGATAGATGGAAGATTAAACAAGGAAAGTGTAATATGCATATCATTTACATCAGGGAATATTGACACACATCTAAACAAAACTCTCTGAAATAAGAACCTCTTACAATCAAAGAGGAAATACTTTTATACAATTGCATACAATATCACAATAGATCATTTATTGCAATATTGAAATAAAGAAACAATCATCCAGATGAATCATCCAACATGGAATGATATCAAATTAAGATAGAAAGAGATGAGAAAAAGAAGCAAGATTGATTTCCACAATTAAAAGTATCTTGGATCTAGTCTATACATTAGGAGAAAAACTATATTACAAAGAAAATATCAAAATAGGAGTTGTTTTGTCACACCATTTGAGCCTCTCCTAAGTCTTACAATTCCCTTTAAATAACTCAAAACTATCGATGTCATATTTAAAATTTTCCCCTCAACTTCCTCATAGGATCCCCATGCCTAAGGGAAGTATGGAAAATAGGTGTACAATAGAAAAGAAACAAACTACTACTTTAATGGAAGATGTTGGCAACATATGCAACATTCTTTAATAGTTGATGATGTGACAAAGACCCCCTTCCCTCCAAAGGGATGCTCGACCTCCCGGTCTTATATCATTGAAATGTTGAGTTAGAGAGACTCCTTGGGTCTCTACAAGCACCCATAATTACTCTACCCACACACACAAGTTTCTTCCGCAAGTGACCACAGCTATGACCGTAGGTTTACCTCTCCACAGTTTGGACTTCAGGGATATTCTGAATCCTTTCCTCAACTTTTCCTGAAGCACTTGTCTCTGAGCTTCCAAAATCTCGCCATGCGTCTCCTTATATTCGTCGGCCCTGCTATGGTTCGGACTTCACGACCTCATGAAACTCTAGTCCTTCCACCCATAAACATTCAACCTTTCGATTCCTAAACTCTAGGACTTCAGACTTCATGACTCTTCTTTTGTCAAGTCCTTGAACTTCCCGAACTCTAAAGTATAGAAACACTCCACGACTATATTCCATGTACCCTTACTGGATCTAATGGTCTATAATCATTTGCCTTCCTCTGAGAATGAATATCGCATTCAATGAATTTCAGTGAAGAATTCAAGAACTTTTTCCCTTGAAGCATTATGTCGCTCTCCCTCCTGAGCTTTAAATTCCTCGGGTTCCTCTGAACACTTTCTTCTACACTTGTCTAACTCTCGATTCGAGCACACCTTGCAACAGATTTTCATCCACAACTCAACTTCTCTGTGTGGATGACTTCATGCTCCTTGTAATTGTTCTCCAACCGCTTCTATCTCTCGTGATTGAAATCACACTACTCCTCCTAAGATTTTGAGTCTGAAAACTCTATCATGCACTCCTTGTAGAGGCCAATGCACTCCTTGAATACATACAAGTTTCACTATCTCTTCTAAGCTTTCGAGTCGGAACAAAATCAGTCATGCACTCTTTGCAAACACTATGCACACCTTGCACTCGTTCAATGAAAAGAGACAATGGAAACTTATCTATCCTTCACAGTGACTCATACATTCAACAAAGAAAATGCGATCATGGATTCAAGAACAAGAAATAACAGAGAATTCCAAAATAATAGAGAGTCTACCATTCATTCAGAAACATAAACACATAAAAACACACATTTGGGAAAATGTTCCTCTGTTATATTCATCCAGCTGAAACTTACATACATTCATGTACAACATATCTTTGTATCTCCCAACTCTTTAGCTTACAATGGCTATCTATGCATTAGATTCAACATCCTTTTTCAACAACCAACAACCACTACTATGAAATATTACAAAGATTTTCACAAAGGGACTCTCTTGAGTTCTTCCCTCCAACTACTCTATGTTATCCTATCGGAAATAAACGCTATCAACTACTTAGCACCTATTACAATAAATATTGAGTTAGACAGATAAAAGCGCAAGATCCAAATATGTACTGCGATCTGAATCATATAAAACAATACATTCTCCATTGATATTACATGATAGATCATCCTCCGATCATTAAAAAAGTTCACAACTCAAAAAAATTTGTCAGATATTACATTAATACACTGATATTTGAAATTCAAAATATTTCAAAATATGTGTTAGTGCACACAGCTGTCTTCCACACTTGTGCTTTGTTGGTGATGCTCCTGCACCATGATGTGTCCATAAGAGTGCACATTATTGAGGTAGGTGGCCTCCCAAAGTGCAACTAACCCTCAAAGTTTTGGTAGGAATCCATTTTGACAGCTGGCAACTCCCTTTCCCTCCAAAATCTCAAGAAAACTGAGTTCGCAGTGCAACACTACAAACTGTCTTGAAACAACTAGTTCACAGTGCCAATAGTTCTAGGCACTACAAACTTTCCTGTAGCGGCATGTTTAACTTTTTCCAAAGTTACAACACCTCAAAACTTATACCAGGTGTCCATACATGTTGTAAAACTTCATAATCTTGATATATAAATGTAGGAAAAACACCAAAACTGCTAGTTATGGTTCAAAACTTATAGCCATCACCAAAATGTTGTAAATGCATATAATAGAAACTTTGACCAAAATTGAAGCTAGTTTTGGAAAACCAATATCTTTATCTTTTTTTTCTGGTGCTTCTTTTGGTAGCAACCTTGGCCAGCATGCCTAGATTTCTCTTTTCCAATTCTTCTTTGAAATTTTATATCTATGCCTTCAATTTCCTAATTTCATCTTGATGGGTTATGTTATTCCTGTAGAGATTCTTGAGCTGCCTATGAAGGGGTAAAAATATTTTAGCCAAGAATTTTGCCTTATCAATAGTCTCATGATACATGTCTAGTATCTCCTTAGGCTTCATCCTGGAATCCAAGCCTTCCTTCTTCATTTTGTCAGTTTCAACTCTTACTTCTTTGTGCTGCCTCTTGAGCCTTTTGAAGATGGGGTTTCTTTCATGTTGAGGAGTAGTGATGTCAATAATTTATACAGGTTTTTTAGAAGAATGATATTTTACTTTTTGTTGGTTTGAATTCTCTTATGTATCATCTTTCATAAGGACATGTTGCTTGGATGTTGCTCTAGTAAAAGGCCTTCTAGGTTTAACCTTTTTTGTAGCAATGGGTGGGGAAAAAAAAGCTCTTTTCCTTCCAAGCCTCTTGGTTTTCTTGAAGGAAACTCCATAGGGATAGGATCATCCATTGGTGAAGTTTCTCTATCTATAGGTTGTGAAGGACCTCCTACTTCTGCTTCATTAGTATCTCTGATAGCTTTATCACTCATAGTCACCCTTTTATTCTTGCTAGCCTCTGAATGCACAATCCTCTCAACAAGAGTAGGACTTTGTCTGTTAGACTATGGAGTGGGGGAAACATCTAACTAAAAATGTGATGAAATCAGGAAGTTTTCCCAATCAATGTTATTTTTCCTTAAATCTTCCATTACTAACATCTTAATAAGGCCATAGTGAAAGACATTGGTATCTACTTGCTTTGACTTGGATTGATGTTTGTCTATAATCTTACCATTGCTTCTAAAAAGATAAAATGGAAGGTTCATGGATTTTTTTCCTGTGAAGTGTAATAGTAACTTGATGTGGTATTGGTACACCATGTTGAATCTCCCCTCACATGTAGAATATCTCTGGATAACCCTAAGCATATTATCAAAGCATTCAAGCATGTGACTTCTAGGTACTCCCTTGGAAATGTTGTCCTCATGATACTATGGCTTAAGGAATTCCTTTGAGAAGGAAGAATGTAATGACATACCTTTGAACCATTTCTCCCCATAGTTGGGTATATTTGTTGCAAAAGATATATAATTAATTGAAACATCAAACTCTAACATCCCCAATTTGGTTTTAGTCCCATTAAAGTTGAGTGAAAACTATTTGGCCACCTCTAGATTCCCACTCTCCATCTTTTGACATAAATTTATACAACCTACCCTCTAAAAATATTTCATGAACAAAGGTTCAGAGTTAAAGAGTTTCATATCATAAGTTTCTCTCCTCACAATCCCCCCTCCCTTGTGAGTCTTCTTGTATTGTTTACTATCCATAACTACTACTGGAAGAATACTTTCTGTAATTTGTTATGACAACTAGGTGTGTGAAAACAAAGTACACAGGAATTTAGGGTTTTAATGATAGAACTATTTTCATATATCTCACCTTGTCCAATGATTTATACACATCACTCTATGCACATCAATGGAATGATATAGAGAACACTTCAAATAGGAGGGATAATGGAACAAACACTGAGATTTGTAATGAAAGGAAGATAAGTGAGACTTCTTTGCTAAACAAGGTTTTGGCAACAAAAATATAAATTTGCAACACTAATGATGTATGCAATTTAATCTTGGTTCTACAAATGATCAACCATACTCCTTAGGTTTTATAGTGGTCTCCTTCAATGGGTTAATATTAAATTCAAATTGATGTAGAAGATGAGGTTTTCAACAATTCTGGAAAAGAGGGTTTGCAACGCCTAGTTCGCAGCGTGTGTTAATGATGCAGAGTCAAACAATCAGTTCAAAGAGTCGAGGTATTCAATGAGATAGGTGACTTATTTATAGAGGAGAAAATAAAATGATGTCAATATAGTAGTCTAGACTGGTGGTAATAATTTAAGGCACCATGGAAATGGATTTGAAAGTTGGCAGCAAATGAGTTTGGATAGTTCACAACACCCATACCTAAAGAAGCATAAAACCTTCTTTCAACCTTTAAACGGCATGGAGACCATCAAGGAGTACCTGATAAACTTTTTTCTAATGTTTATTCCTATAAACTTGAGTTGATCTATTAGCAAGTTATCCAAACTTGACGATCCTCTTCATCTAGTCTGCAGTGCCAGTCTATAGTGTTAGTTCGCAACACCAAGTTTGCAACGCCAAATTTAAAATCAATAGCACACTTCAATGAGACTATTAAAAATTCTGTGAAATAATCCTTAAAAAATTAATTAAATGAAAGCATTGAAAACCATAAAATCCCCTTTGACTTGTTTCTTAACTGCACTGATGACAAATGAATGCATGAAGTACTCATAAGTATGGTGCGAACTCTCCTGGTGAGTTGGCATCAAATACATTTGACTTTTGACTAGACATCTAAACGGTTGGATGGTGACAAAGGAAAACATGTGTACAAATTGGAGGCATGACATGTCATGGTGATGATTTTAAGATCAAACAGAAATTGGGCCCTTCATTTTGATAAACAAAATTTTCCCAAGCTATTTTGGAATCAGACAGTCGACCAAAGGAAGGAACAGAAAGCACAAGAAAATGAATGTGCAATAAGAAATAGTTGGAAGGATAGTGCAACACCATTTTTGGGAGAAAGGAGTTGTAACTAAATCAAGAAGAAGAAATAACTCTCGGGTTCTCAACCAGAAAGCCTACATAATATTATACATATATGGGATCAATATGATTTTAAAGGGTTGTTGGGGTTTTTATTGTTTCTAGAGTCATTTTTGTTATCATTCATGTTGTTAGTTTAGCTAAGTTATGAGTTCTGGGTTCGGAACTAGATTGATAATGTAATATCAAACCAGACTGATAATGTAATAGATTCATATAGTATTTTAATGTTGGGAAGAGCAAGGGACTAAGATAAACTTATCTCAAAGTAGTACAGAATCACTTTCTGTTATCTTTTGCATGACCAACTGTATCCGTAACTCAATCTAATCTTGTATTTTGAGGACAAACCTATTATATGATAATACAGTGGGAGACCCAAATTTTCTTGAAAATAAATTGTGTATTTAGTCTTCTGAATATATTGAATTCTATGTTATATTTATGTCTGATGTTGGAGCCGCCTTTTTCAACTGGTTTAAATGTATTTTTTAAAGTCAAATGTTGTCTTTAAGTTCTCTTTTGCTTTGTGACATTTACTAACTAAAAATCTCAGCAGTCCTAACATGAGAAATAGTGAAGGGTGTTATGTTTCATAATTCAACACCTTTTATCGTTAAACAAGAATTTTTACTTTTTGTACCTCAGGATATCGCGCTTCAGGAGTTACAAGTCACAATATTTACAAGCCTCGATGTGCGAAGTTGCAAAAAGTTTTTAAAGGCTTACCTCAGGTTAAAGCTGAGAATAAAATTCCTTAAACCCCAGTCAAGTTTTGTCGGGATTTCGTGTCTCGGCATTCACTCTCTCCAAAAACATTACCGTCATAACTCCTATAGGCGAAGCCGCGAGACTTTTTCATAAGTAACCTGGGTTAGTGTCAGGGGTGATTAGTTTTTTTACCATGGTTAAAATCTGTCGGGATTTCGCGACTCGGCATACGCTCCTCCCGGAAACTATACCTTCGAAGCCCCAAGTTGCGAAGTCATGATATTGCTTAAATATTAATTAATTAAAACACTTAATCTAGTTTACCTTCTAGTTTAAATAGATCACATCATCGCAATCTTGGGATTTTGTGACACAGCATATTCTCCTCCCAGAAACCATACCTTCGAAGCCCTGAGTCGCAAAGTCAAGATATAAATTAAAACATGATTAATTAAACTCTTAATCTTGTTTACATTCTTACTTAACTAAATCTAATCATTGCGATCTTGGGTTTTAGAGGCTCGAAAGGTTAGAGTGAAAACTCTCGATACGGCGAACGCTGAAAGGTTGATTAAAGTTTAAGAAATCCTAATTAAAGAAGCTAAGCCAACTTAATTAGGGTTTAATGTAAATAATAATATGCACAGTCTATGAGGTAAATTTAAATGTTCCTTGCACCAACTTGTGTCATGAACCGTCGAAATTTATGGCATTAATT
>CBVK0102041491.1:0-17572 GCA_900067695.1 Picea abies
TCATCGGATTGTCCCTAGAGGGTGAGGATGTGTTTAAGGGATTCCAAGGCTTGAGCAAGTTGTTATAGCAATATTTTCCTCACCCTATGCAAACTTGCTCATAACGATTTTTCAATTTCCCTATGCAGACTTGAAGTCCCTTTTTAACAATCGAGTTCATGACATGAGATTATGGCTCAAAAGAAGATACCCAATTCATGAAGAGGAGATCCAACAACTCACCATATTGTCCCTAGAGGGTGACGATGTGTCTAAGGGATTCCAAGGCTCGAGCAACTTGTTATAGCAATATTTTCCTCACCCTATACAAAATTTCTCATAAGGAGTTTTCCATTTCCCTATGTAGACTTGAAGTCCTTTTTTGTAGTTCCCAGAGCTAAAAATTGTATTTTTTGTAGTTCCCAGAGCTAAAAATTGTATTTTTCCACATATAAATGCCCTAATTGATATACAACATGTGTATACACAGGTTGCACCATTACAACCCGTGTACATTATCCACATATATGCTCCCTAACAATTATACAACATGTGTATACGTAGGTTGCACCATTACCTGTTGTTGGGCCCTGGTTATGGATTAAGAAACACATTGAAAAAAAAGGAAGAGAAAAGATGAAGTACGAACTGTGAAGAAAGCACATTGACTGATAATGGGTCGAAGTGATCAAAGAAGTAGAAAAGAAAGAGAAAAGTAAGGGAAAGCGAGTCATTGAACAAGAATATCGAGGAAGACATATCATCAAGGAAATATGAATCATGGATGACTCAGTAAGAGGGAAAAACCACCAATGGATGCTTTGGAGCACCTCACGGGAAAGAAGGAAAGACAGGTGATCGAAAGATCTAGAGAACCATTCCACCATCAAACGTTGCAGAGTCTAATTGGGCCTCTGTGGGGGGTTTGGTTCATGTTGTTGAGTTAAATGGATTTAGGACCCCTCAGCACCACCCTATCTATTTTTCCAATAGAAAATTTTCGCAAGCTGAACGCAACTACACAACCAACGAAAGGGAAGGTCTAGTTATGATTTATGCATTACAAAAGTTTAGACACTATTTTTTAGGCTCTCATTTCAAGTTTTCTACTAACCACTATGTGTTGAAGTACCTAGTCAATAAACCAATACTTGAAGGAAGGATTTATAGGTGGATATTGATCTTTCAAGAGTTTTCATTTGAAGAAGTTGTCAAACCAAGAAGATAAAATTTAGGTCCAGATCAGATATTCAGATTGGAATGAGGGGAAATTGGTGGAACAATAGATGACCAACTCCCAGATGCAAACCTATTTCGAATTGAGGCCATCCCAAAGTATATTGAAGACATTGTCATCTTCCTTAGTACAAGGACCTGCCCAGAAACTTACTTTGCAACCCAAAAATGAAATATGGTGGTTCACGCAACAGACTATCAACTGATTGCGGGACAAATTTACAAATTGGGACTAGAAAACATCCTCATAAGATGTGTCTTGAACCACGAGAAGCAATATATCATGTGGGAATTCCACAGTGGAGTTGCGGGAGGACATGTTGGAGGTAAATATACTACACATAAGGTACTTCAAGTTGGATTATGGTGGGATACATTATTTAAAGACGCTAAAGAGTATGCTAGATCTTGTGACACCTGCCAAAGAGTAGGAAATCCATCATGCAGAGATGAATTACCCCTTCAGTGAGTCATAGCACTTCAGGAATTTGAGAAGTGGGTTGTTGACTTTATTGGACCGATCAACCCCCCTGCTAAGCACTCAAAGTCCAGATACATCATTACCACAACATATTACCTCACAAGATGGGTTGAAGAAGATGCAGTTAAATATTTTTTGATAGATATAGGTGCTAGATTTATCTTTGAAAACATCCTTACTCTATTTGGATGCCCTAGAATCCTAACCAATGATCAAGGTAGTCACTTTATCAACAGCACAATTACAACATTGACAACAAAATTCCTTATACAACAACATAAGAGAAGTCCCTACCATCCACAAGATAGCAGTACAGTGGAGGAATTCAATAAAATTCTGGAAAGCGGATTGACAAAAGTATGCTACACAAACATGGAAGACTGGGATGATAGAGTTCCAACAATCTTATGGGCTTACGGGACTACCACAAAGAAGCTACACAAGTATACCACATTTCAGTTGTTTTATGCGAAATAAGTTGTTGTACCTACATTTTTTTATCACCCCTAGTCTTTATATGACATAGGCTACACACATGAAATATGACGAATCGATTTCACAAAGGATTGCAGACTTCCAGGAACTTGAGGAAGAGATATTTCTAGCATATTTTCAATGACAAGTTGAGAAACATAGACAAAAATCTTGGCATGACATGCACATTAATTCCAATATATTTAACCAAGGGGATAAGGTAATACTCTATGAAAGTCGGTATTAGAAGCATCCAGGAAAGTTGTGCATGCATTAGTGGGGTCCATTTATAGTTTTAGAAATCTAACACTCTAATGCAGTCAAACTAGTGCAAATGGATAGTATCCTTCAACTAGGTTGGGTGAATGACGCTCTCCTAAAGCTATACATTTCTCATGGTTGAACCAAAAAACTTTTTCTCTAGTCCAAGGGTAGTTGTACAGTAGTTAGAGTTTAATTTTCTACAATTTCTTTAATTCAGTTAATAACATTGGAATGTGCATAATGGAACAACAACATATGTTTTTTTTCCCGTCTGAGTGTTTCTTTTGTTCAAAAATGCTTACTTGGATTCCTAGGGTCAGAAGAGTCACCCTTAAATGAGTAATTACATAGCTCTCCATTTATCCCATTTATAAGATCTTGCGAACCCACAGAAGAGACTTACTGTTTATCTCGGCTATCTTTTGTTTTTCGCTATCTATACCTTCATCTCATATGTGAAATCCTTTGCTCAACAATCGTGACCCCGACCCCCAACTCAGCTAGTCTAGTTTTCTTGTAATCCAGAGCCAACATGACGAGAGTAACAAAAGGTTGAATTTTGGCTTCGAAAGAACCAATTCCAGACAAAGCGTATGATCCCCAGGTCAAGGTCATGGGCAATGTCAAGGAAAAGGTTGAGCAAGTAAAAATCCTCGACCTTGACCTGATGGACCAAGTACTTTTTCCACAGATTAATATTAGTTTGTTCAAGGACTTGTCTCCAGATGAAATGGGAGGCATGCATATTGTTTAAAATACAGAATTCATCAACCTATTTAATTCCACCATCATGCACCTCAGGGATCTATCAGTCTTCGAAACCATTGGTGAGGTTGTACGGTGCACCAAGTTTTTGTTCAGTCGGGTACATGACAGGAGCTTATGGCTTGATACACAATATCCAATTCATGTAGAGTACATCCAGTAGCTCACTGGATTGTCCCTTGAGGGTGACTATGTATCGAAAGGATTCCAAGGCCCAAGTAAGCATGGGAAGAAGAAGGGTGAATTCAGCATGTATGAGAAATTCCATACCCACAGAGGCAAACTCACAACCAAAATAGAGCCAATTCTACCAGATATGGTTCAGATAGCGTGTTACATGATTGCAGGTAAGGTTATGTTCCCGTACTATAAGGGAGAATGTACTCTATATGCTCTCTCAGTAGCAAAATTTTGCATGAGCGGAGTAGTGTTTAACTGGTATAGTTATTTTCTAGAGGATATCCTTGTTGCTTGCGATGAAGCTTATGAGAAAGGAGGAACTTTCACATGTGGATACTTTCTCATTGCATTTACAATGTGGAAATGGTGGTCACCCATAGGAAGACAACTGGCACCTACAGATAAGGGGCACCTAGCAAAAATGTTCAACCCTTGGAATTCAAGGTTGGATTCAGAGAACATGGAGTTCAACAATGCAGAATTCCTGAAGTGGTACAACCAACTCATTGACGCAACTCAATAGTTGTGCATACCACAGGAGATGCTAAATTTAAATATAAGGAACAAATCATTTACACTAAACTGCCACTACACTTTTTTCTATACAAGGCATGTGAATCCTAAGGACATCCACACGAGGTTGGTACCCTTCTATCTGGATGAAGAATCCTTCAACAAAGGAGTCATGTCATGTAATGGTGTTAAGTGAAAGCCTCAAAAGTCAGGTATGCAATACCTATTTCCACTAGATCTCTGAACAAAAAGGGGCATGAAGAAGAATTTGGGCCGAGTTTCGGCCCAGCAAAAAAGAAGAAGGTCCAAATGTCAATGGACTCAAAAGAAGAAGAGGATGAGAAAACCCTCAAGTGGAAGAAGAGGATGTTTCTAGTGTTTCTGTATCTCNNNNGATGTTTCTAGTGTTTCCGTATCTCCTAGAATAGGATTTCCTATTAGGTAGGGATGTCAATGAGATCCTTGTTGTTGCCTTTATAGGGGATGTCTCAATCAAGAAACCTCGAACAGGGGTTTCCCCTTCCAAAGTTATAAATCCACTACCGATATCCTCAGCTCTACCTCATACCAGAGTCTCCACCTATGCTTCCTAGACTGTGATTAACATCACATATGACCCTGAGCCATAAATTAGCGCATACATGACCCTTGTTACTGAGAAAGCCCCATCACCACTATAAGACACCACCATTCCCTCCCAACCCAATTTTCCTAAACCAATGCAGCTACAATTCCCTGAACCATCTGAGAATGTGGAATAACCACCTACCTAGACTACCAAAGCCTTGAGCTAGCCATTTTATCCGAGTATACCCATTCCAGTCACTCTTCCCTTAGCAGAAAATTAGCCACCAGAAGTCCCACTACCTACTCCAATTCTACAAGTTCAAATTACCCAGAGTCCTCTCTCAACAATCAGTGTTTAAATACCAATTATTAGAAGAGAGGCTCCAGAAGTTTCTCTATCGACAGAGACAGGAACACATATGGTTCAGACAGATCCCCAAACACCATCAGGACAGAGAACAACATCACTAAAAGAACAACTAGAGCCAATACTCCAAAATTCAAAGTGGTCTACAGATCTACTACAACTTTGCTTGGAAAAGATAGAGGTTCTCCCCTTACATCTAGTAGCTATCAAGACTAGGTGTGCAAAAAAATTGCAAGGTCCATCACCAAGAGAAGAAGAATTGGATATGCCATTAGAACAATCCACGTCTAGTAAACTAGCACTTCAAGTTAGACTACCCCTGGACTCCACTCTTCAATCTGGTGGGATCGCTCATTTTCCAATGCTGCAACTGGTAGGCCTCATCAGAGCCTCTACTGACTAGTTAAAGAATAGGATCCAACAGGAAGAAAGGGAAGTCAACTTATAGAAGAAGGAAGGATTCCTTGTGAAAACAGAAAGAAAACAGGAGGAGAAATTGAAGATTCATGCAAAGCATAAAGTTAAGAAGGTAAAGAAAAAATTAGTAGAGGCCTAAACTACATTCTGAAAGACAATGCCTCAGCTGCCAAAATCCAGTGCAATGGATGAGCTGGCATAACAAATTCAATTCGTTCAAGCCACCTGGACTGAGCTAGCTACAAGAGCCAAAAATCTCGACGTGCAATTTCAGGAAACCAAACTAGAAGTTGGAGTACAACCCCGCAAGCTAAAGAAAAAGTTGGAAAAGGTTTTTTTGGAAGGAAACAATGCCATAATAACATTGCACAAAAAGACTATAGAGTGCACTACAGTTTTTAAAGAGATCAGTGATTGGATGAGAGTCATATCACGGTGAAACCATACAGTGGAGGACTTGTTCTTAAAGATCAAATCCCTCAATGAGGAAGTATCCAAATCCCGAGATCCTCTAGACGAAGAAGAAAAAATTGATGAAATTTAATAGGTAGACAATGATCTGAATGAACTGTTTGAAGCTTAGATAGTGGCAAAGAAAGAAATATTAGATTTTTGACCAGTCGTCTAAGCCACCTACCTACATATGCATTAAGTGTACTTTATTGCTGACACATAATGAAATTCCCTTGGTGCATCCCACCCATATTTCACCACAAACACAACCCAACAGTTTGTTGTGGAAGCTTTAGTGCTTTCTAGGAAGTGGCAAGACAAAGTTGAGAACTTTCAGGATGTTAAGAATAAATCTATGGAACTGGTACATGAATTGGGCCCTTCATTTGAAGGAGATAAAGAAGAAAAATTACAATATGGAAGTGGAAGCATCCTGGAACCAGAAGTCAAGGATAAAAAACAAGTCGACCCAGAGACCATGGAAGAGATAAAGACTTGGCTCAGGGCGAATCAAGGATTATGTTCAAATCTTGTTGGGCCCTTCATTTTGATAAACAGAAGTTCCACAAGCTATTTTGGAATCATACAGTTGACCAAAGGAAGGAATAGAAAGCAAAGGAAAAGGAATGTGCAAAAAGAAATAGTTGGAAGGACAACGCAACACAAGTTTTGGGAGAAAGAGGTTGCAATTGAATCAAGAAGAAGAAAGAACTCTTGGGTTCTCAACTAGAAAGCCTAGATTAGATTATACATATATGGGATCAATATTATTGTAAAGGGTTGTTCAGGTGGATGTTGTTGCTAGAGTCATTTTTGTTATCATTCATGTTGTTAGTTTAGCTAAGTTTTGAGATCTGGGTTCAGAACCAAACTGATAATGTAATAGATTCATATAGTATTGTAGTGTTGGGAAGAGAAAGGGAATGAGATAACCTTGTCTCATAGTAGTACAGAAGAACTTTCTATTATCTTTGGCATGACCAATTCTATCTGTAACTTGATCTGATCTTGTATTTTGAGATGAAACATGTTATATGATAATACAGTGGGAGACCCAAATTTTATTGAAAATATATCACATATTTAGTATTATGAATATATTGAATGCTATGTTATATTTATTTCTGATATGATTAAATGGTTATAGATTTCTTATGAATGCCATCGCAACTCTGTTTTCTCCACTCTCGAATGGGAAATTTTCAAGACTGCAACATGTTTAATCTATTTTATGCAGGAATGATATGGATCTTGATGTTTCAGAGATCTATCTGAGTATTATTCTCATGCTTCCCTCTCCTATCCATCTCAGTTTCACTTTGCATGATACTTCTTCCCTCTTGGGAAGCTGAAAATGCCAGCACACTAGACTACATCAATACCTTTTGTTGGTAACTTAAGAAGGACCCTGGTCTGATCACTTTTGCACCAACATGGCATGTTTCTTAATTGCAATGATGAAAAATGAATGCATGAGGTACTCATAAGTACGCTACAAACTCTCCTGGTGAGTTGGCATCAGATACATTTGACTTTTGACTTGACATCTAAATGATTGGATGGTGACAAAGGAAAAATTGTGTACAACTTGGAGGCATGACATGTCATGGTCATGATTTTAAGATCAAATGTGTGACTCATAAGGACCATTAACCTTGTCATGATGACTAATCTTATGACATAAAATAATCTAAAACAAGGCTAAACATAACTTTTCTTATTCAAATTAAAAATTTTAGTTATGCCAACAAAAATACATAAAGCCTAAGACCTTTAAAACCTTATGAAATGAAGCCACTCATGGATTTTAGGAAAATTATCTCTTTAGAAAATTCCCATTGACTGGGCCACCAGGAAATTTAGCATCTTCCAAGCTCTACAATTTAAAAGTATTATTTTGCAAAACTTCAGAAATTTTAAAAGGACCAACCCACAAGGCTTCTAATTTACCATGTTTTCCCTTATCTTGCATTTGTGCATCCCATTTGAGTACTAGGTCTCCCAGCTAAAAATCGTCTTTCTTTACCTTCATGCCAAAAGCTTCCTTGATTTTTTTTTATGGCTTTGAGCTTTATCAAAAAAATTCTCCCTAGTTTGATGCACTTCTACAAGTTGGTGCATCCTTTGAATCATGTCATATGGTTCCCCTTCTTGATCTTGAAGAAAATTTTCCATAGGTAAATCTAGTTGAGTAGTAACAATTGATCTCTTGGTAATCAATTTGTCTTCCCATAGAGAAAACTTCAACTTTGAATCCCATGAATTTTTACTATCCTCCATCATCTTTCTAATGATCTTCACTAAGATTTTGTTTGGGGATTCTGCTAAGCCATTACCTTGAGGGTAATATGGAGTAAAGTGGATAAGATGAATCCTAAACTTTTCAGAAAACTTCACTAGAGGCTTAGCTTTAAAAGCAACAACATTTTCAGTAACAATCTTGTTAGGACATCCAAACCTTGATAGAATGTCTTCCAGGAAGACAATAACCACTTTATGTGTTGCATTTCTAGTCGGAATAGCTTATATCCACTTGGTGAAGTAATCAATAGCAGTCAGAAACCAACGATGTTGACCACTTGAGGCTGGATGGATTTCTCTAATGAAGTCTAATCCCCACTTTTGAAAAGAGCTAGATACCACTATGGGATTCAAAAGAAAATATTTGAGTTGATGTTTTCTTGATAATTTATTACATTTATCACATTTTATGATCTTTTCACACACATCAGTAAATAATCTATTAAATAAATACACCTATCTAAGTATTTTTTATGTTTTAGCCCTCCAAAAATGATGACCTCCACATAGACTCTCAAGAAAATCAGTCATAGTCTATTTTACCTCTTATGGATCCAAACATCTTAAAATAACCCCTACAGGATCTTTCCAATGTAGAATATGATCAACAATGCAATACCTGGCTAATTTAAGCTTTAAATCCTTCACTTTGGTCTTCTCAAGTCTAGTAGGAGGCTGCAAAGTTTTCCAAAAATGAATGAGGTCCTTGTACCAACTTCACTCTGTCAAATTTAAACTGATTTGTAAGCTACTGCTAGGAATATCAATTTGTTGATTTTTAGAATTGGCATTCATGAAATTTACCCCATGTGCCTTACAATTTGATTTAGCTAACAATCTAGCTAAACCTTGACCTTTCACTAGCTTGGTAGGTTTCATCTCAAGATCAAAGTCCAAAATTGTCGCAATCCACTTACTCTTTTTCCCATCTATATCAGTCTGAATCAAAATTTATTTTATAGAACTTGAAGGAACATAAGAAATAATTTTGGAATGAAGAACAAATACTCTAAAGATTTTAGGGCCTTGACTAAAGCATAAGATTTATTCTCCATGATGTCATATTTGACTTCATCATCTCTCAAAACCCTAATGAAAAAATAAATAGGTTGCTCCATTCCATCTGAATTTTTTTGAAGGACAACAACTAGTGTATCATTTGATGCAAAAGAAAATATCAGAAATTATTTTGAGTAGTCAGTACTGAGTAGAATAGGTGTATCATTCAATGCTTTTTTATTCGCACAAAATAACTCCTAGCTTCTGGTGTCCATTTTACTTCATTCCATTTTCTCAACATGGATGTGATAAATTTGACAAACTCGGAAAAATTGGATATGAATCTTCTCAAGAAGTTTATCTTAGCTAAGAAGGAATGAATTTATTTCTTGGACCTTGGGAGAGATAGAGTCTTGATAGCCTCTACTCTACTTGGGTCAATTTTTACTCCTTCAGCTGAGACAATATGTCCTAGCATCTTTCCTTCCTTCATGGAAAAAAGAGACTTCTTGGGATTAACTGGAAGGCCATATTTTTTGCATTTCAGGAACACCTTCTACAAATGATGGTAATGCTATTGATCAAAATTTGAAAACACTGAGATATCATCCAAGTAGATAACCAAAAACTTATATTTTTCTCCAATAAAAGCAATATCCATTACACGTTGGAAAGTTTCCCTTGCATTCATGAGACCAAAAGGCATCTTGGAATACATGAATGTTCCCCAAGGAGTGGTGAATGATGTCTTTTCTCTATACTATGGTAATACATAAATTTTATTTTAGCCTAAAAATCCATCAATAATTGACATCCTTACTGATCATGTCACCCTTTGCAAGATATGCTCCATTTTAGGCAAGGGGTAATTATCTTTTCTGGAACACCTATTTAAATTTATGAAATCAACACAAAGTCTAATATCACCATTATTTTTCCTGACAGGGACTAGATTAGTTATCCAATCATAATACCTCAAAGGTATAATTATATGGGCATCAATCAATTGTTTGACCTTGTTCTCTATAATGGGAAATGACATAGGATTGATCTGCCTATATTTTTGTCTAAAATGTTTGGTATCATCCATCAAAGGTATTCTATGCTCAATGATGCTTGTGTCATAGGTTTCCAAGTCTTCATACTTCCATGCAAATATATCAAAAAACTCTTTCAATAATTTGACATATTCATCCCTTTGATTTTCTGACAAACTACTGGACAATTTAAAATACTTAGGTTCCTCTTCAATACCTAAATTACACTCTATCAGATCATCATTTTTACTTGTACCTCTCACTTTCATAGCCACATCATTGTTGTTGTTGGAACACATATATTTCTAAACTTTAGACTTTAAATATATTTCATTCTCGTTTAAATAAAAACAATGCCCACTTGATCCTCACCATTGATGAAGTCTTCCATTCAATCAAACGATCCCAATATCTTAGAATTTATGGAGTCGCCTACTCTTTAAAGATTCAAATCACTAACGAATACTTCGGAGTTTTGAGTTTCAGAGTTTCATACTTTAGGCGTTTTAACATGCCTCACCTTTGAAGTCTCGATACGCAAAAAAAGTTTGATCCTAGTCACCGTATATACGTATACCTCCCTAATATTTAACACGTCACTGTGGGAAGAGACCCTTTGGGAAAATAACAGAAGATATAACTTGTAAATATATGAAATGTGAAGTCCCAAAATATTAAACCTTGATTAATTAAAATAATCTCAACTAAGGTTAATTAATAGATTTGCACACTCGGAGTTCGTGTATTCAACATCCATCGCATTCTAAATTCACGAAACCCGAAATCTCGAAATTTCTTAAGCATTAAACAGAGTTAATTAAAGATTAAAGACAATTAATGAGTAATTAATCACTTTATAGTTTCAAACATTGGGAATCATATATCAAGATGTTATCGGATACCTCGAGGTCCAAAGGTCTGAAAAGAGTTAAGGTTAAACATGATTAATTAACATGTTAAACATCATTTATCTCATGTTAAGTTTCTATTGAATCATCATTCGGATAAATTAAAATTTTCATCTATGCTTTTCCCAATCACGAACCACCAGCCATTAATGGCATTAATAGCCAATCTAGGGAAGATGATTTCAAATACGATCCCGGATCATCTCCCAAATATTTTCATTAAGGGAAGTAAACACATTGTCAGTGAAGGTATACACAAATTAATGCACTTAAGGTGAAGAAGATATTTCATTCTGAATTCCATTCGCATTTTTCACAGAGCAAGCTTAGCGAGATAATATTTTTTGTGCATTTTCTATGACAAGTAAAATAGTGTTGAGTTTACTACAATCATGGCTCCGCTAAAAATGGTTAAAGGGATTGGTGAGAGCTCCAGCCAAAACACATATGTACTCTCGGACACATCGCTGAGAGTTGTGGAGTCCATAAAAACTTGGATGCAAGTATGTGATATCCTACAATATGAAATGGACAATTGTCCAGAAGAGTCAGATAATGAGGGGATCAAAACTCAAGCAACGAAGCTCAAATACGTAGCTCAATCAGAGATCCATAGGATAGCCATGTGGCCTAGGCTCATGTTGTATAATGACATTATAGGCCGGGCCCCAAAGAATGTCAATGTCATGACCATGACCATCTACAATTCATAGAATTTTTTTTTTGGATCTTTCCACCTAGAAAATATACAGGTATTGTACAAATTGTCCCCACCATTCAAACATGGTTATAATACCACTTTCTTAAAGGAGTTCAATAAAGAAGAGTGCTCAGAAGGTGTAAATAATTACCCTGACTTCATCAAATATTGGTGGGAACACCCTGAGGAATTCAGAGCAGACACTCATGGAATATACACCACTACATCATTAGACTCTCATATGATGTATGTGGCCATGATGCTCTATAGACCTTTTGGGATGGAAAACTCTTCTCACTTCCTGTTATCATGGGTACCGATCATGCATGAAGTTGAAGAGGGTTTTTCATTCAATTGGGATAAGATATTATCAGATAGTTTGGTGAAGGAAATCACCGAATATCAGATGTTGAAAGCTAAAGGACAACCTGCCCCATTTTACATGTCGGCATACCTTATGGATGTCGTTTGTTTTATGAAACCTTTTCATTTTATGGTCTGGAGATGGACTCAAACCAATGTCGAACCAATACATATTTATCATTCGAAGCTATGGGAATATAGAGAGAAAGATTTCTTCTATGAAATTAGCAATTATGTGGTGGTGCCAATGCATATTTCTATATATGGGTGCCCACCTCTCAGGATCTCTGAAAAAATAGTGACCAACTTGGGGAAGATAGCATATTGTTATATTGAAGAGCATTTTTCTTATATCAGTGCTTTAGGTTGTTCAGTTTCTCCACATGCTTTGCAAAATTTTCTACCAGACTAATTGGTGTGTCGTGAAGTAGTGCATCAGACTATGCTTGGGGGAATCAACAAGGAACTGAAGGAAGCACGGAAAAAGGTATGGCCCACTTTTCCCTTGTAGATTGGTATGTTTTTGTTTTTGTATTTTTTCCATTCGAAAGTAGAGGCCGCAGCCCTAGAGGAAATCAAGCTTGTCAATATAGAATTCAAGAAACAAAATCCTCAGAATATCGTGGGAAATCACATGGCCCTTTACAGTTTTAAAATATATGAGCATGAAGATTATCCCCAGGATGATATATTCCAAGGAGAAAGATCCTATTGGGAATTTTTTAGCTGAGTCTAGACTCTGGCTCCAATTCTATAATTTTCAAAGGCACCGAAGAAATGGCCTTCCTAAAGTCTTGCAGGGAGAAACCCCAAAACCTCCATCTACATAGAAAATTGAGGTCTAGAGTGTAGAAACAAGGAGGTCCAGTGGATAGGATGCTCAAGAAAATTTGGAGAAGACTGAGGTTTTGACTCAGAAAGGAGACAACACATTGACAAATCCACCAAGTGATCAAGCTAAAGCTCAGACTAAGATCTTGATAAAAAAGGGAGAATAAAAGCCATTGCCCACACCAGGGAAATCAGCTACTGACATAGTCAGGAAACAACCATCCACCGAGATAGGAAGCCATGTCCAATCTAACACAACCTTACAGTTCAGTAGAGGGAACTCGAGTGCCGAAGTAGTATTCGTAGAAGATCTTACACCTATTTCAGTCAATGAGATGCCCCCTTATGACTTCTTCTTCAACAAGAAAAGGATAGTTGTGGTAAAAAGAGAAACTCACCAAAAGGAGGGTGCAAGTTTCAAGAGACACAGACTGCTACTTGATGGATAGGCCTTAGAAGAGGCAAAATTCACTACAGAGGTGGCAGGCTCACTGGGAGCTTTTGCAACAATAAACCAGTATTCAGTTGGCAACCTAAAGGAACAATTGAAGCAGAAGAATATGCTAGTGATCCAATTGAAAAATCAATTCAATACTGTGGAAAAAAATGTCATAAGTGAGATGAATATGATTTTTGAGCAGATTAGAGCCTGTGACAGACAAGAAATTCAACAGCTGAAATTTAGTCTCAACGAAATGCATAAGAATGTACAGGAAAGTAGAGAATGGGCTAGTCAACAAGGAGAGTTGGTAAAACTACTACAGGAAAAAATAAACCTAACTGAAAACATGACTGTAGATATGGTATTTTTCCAAACTCAGGCACTGGAGGTGCGTAAAACACTAGAATTAGCACAACAAAGCCTTTTTACTAAGGTGGAAGTTGTCCAAAACCATTTTTGGGTGGTAGACCAATCCTTAAAAAACATTTTCTTAAAGGAGAGAGAGGCCATCACTAATTGAAATACTTTCCAGGGGGTAGTTGTGTCATCATCAAAAGAAGAAGTAGCCATGGCCTCTATATTGTCTCTTTCGAAGAAAACTAGAGGTGATATAATACTGAAGACCTGGGAGGATAACATAGCTGAAAGTAAAAGATTAGCTAAGGAAGTGAAGAAAGCTTGTGAAGAAGCATTTCATTCACTCGAAAAAGAGTCATTAGTCCTCGAAAGATATAATATGTTTGAGGTCCTGGGGACGGTTGACATAGAAAAAAATCAACTTAATTTCAAGACAAACATGGAAGAAGATCAGGCTGAAATCTTGCAATTGAAACAAATTGATATTACCCAAATTCATAAATGGATAGTCGGTCCTAGTATACAACTACAGTCTACATATTCAGAAGACAGAAAAATGTAAGATAGGTTGCCTCACTTAGAAAATAAGTTGCATACTTTTGAGGCGAACGACACAACTGAGCCTTCCAGATTGGTGGTGCAATTCGTAGGAAAATGTGTGCAATGTGTCGAGTAGGGGAAAGCCAACATGTATCAGAACAAATGAGATGACATGGGCATATCATGTACTTAGATCATGATTAGAGACCAACTATTTTTGAGATGGAGAACAAGACGGAGAAATGTCTTTGCCAGCATGGCAAAGAGACAAGGGAGATGCAAGTGAAGCATTTCAAATTTCACATATTGTAATATTTACTATTTTATAAATAAGGATAATTCCAACTGCTTAGGGTTGAGAACATTTTTGTATAAATACATATTTCAAATACTTAACAAAGGCTTCTTCTTTCCATATTGTAACTGAGAAAACTCATCCTTTTGTGAGTATTAATACAAGTGCAGACAAGGATTCCAAATTTTGTGGAGTTTGAGTTATGTGCTTCTTTTGTAATATCTCTAGTTTTCTTTATGTTACTCCTTGATAAGTGAGTGGTTACAATTCAGTATAACATCTACTGTAATCATGTTTCATTGATCATTTGATAATAAAACAGTTTTTCCTCGATATTCGCTATTAGTAAATACAAGACCTACAAGCTACTTGGATAATTGTATCTTGTATCCTTTCAATGGTGTATTCAATATTTTCTTCTACTATGAACAAGGTAAGATTCATCTGTCATTGATGCCTCATTTTGTTTAACAGTTTTGTAATTTTCTCTCGCATCACTTGATTTTATTACTCGACTCAGATGGCAAAACATGACCTTTGTCCTGTTCAGTTATTAATTTCATTTAAGGGTTAATTCTTATATAATTAACTGAAGAAAAAGCACCTTTTAAAAAATTCCTTAATTCTTGATACCTTGACATTACTCTTTGATCCTTAAGTGTAATCTCAGGAACAACACCTTCCATAATATGATTCATTGTATGGTGTTTCCCTACCATAAGTGTTTGATAATAATAAAAGTGTGATTATTCTATATTGTTCTCTGAATATTTGTGATGTTTCTGTATGAAATTATTTGGTACTTAACAACAATGAAATGCATGGCAAGGTAAGGAAACACATGGAATGGAATGGCATGGAAAGGCAATGAAAGACATGGCATGGAAAGGCAAGGAAAGGAAAGAAAATGCAAGGCATGGTAAAGAAAGGGAAGGGAAGGAAATGCAAGAAAGGGAAATGCAATGCATGGCATGGCATGGAAAGGTATGGCATCGCATGGAAAATAAAGACAATGCATGGCATGGAAAGGCAAGGCATGACATGGAATTGCATGGGAAGGCAAGGCATGACATGTCATGGCATAGAATGGCATGGTGTGGAAAGGAAATGAAAGCCAAGTAAAGATAATGCAATGCAAGGCAATGAAAGGTATGGCAAGGAAAAACATGGCATGGAAAGGAAAGTAAGGGAAATGCAAGGAAAGGGAAGGCTAGAAATGGAAAGGAAAGGAAAGGAATGGAAAAGAATGACAAGGAAATGTATAGGTGTAGGTTTAGGTCTAGTTATGGAAAGGTAAGGAAAAATAATGCAAGGAAAGGAATGGAAAGGCAATACATGTCATGGCATAACAAGTCCAGGAAAGGAAAGGAATGGAAAGGAAATACGAAGAATGGAATAGAAAGTCAAGGCATGGCATGGTATGGCATGGCATGGCAAGGAAAGGAAAGGAAAGGAAAGGCAAGGAAAAGGAAAGGAAATTCTAGGAAATCAAGGTAAGCAAAGGCAAGGCAAGGTAAGGCTAGGAATTTATCACATATCTTGTTTTGGATGATCAATCCACTTGGAATATTGCACGTTCATCCATGGAGTTGGCTACCTTGGAATTCACACATGTGGAGTGGCTTCATGCATGCACATTCTTAGATGGAACATTCCATGTTGACACTTGGAATTTAAATTGGCTTGACGACAATTTTTGGTGGTGCATCCCATCCATGAGAATTATTTGGTGCATACTACTACAATTTTTGGATGAGGGAGAACTTATTTTGAGAGGATAATATCCACGTGTTGTAACATGGCCAGCCATGAATTAAGGAGAGATATAACTAATTCACTATTATAATATTTACTTGACTTTTGATGGATTTAGTCAAGAAATAATAATATTTTATTGTATAAGAGAAGAGACACGCTCTTTAAATAATATCTCTCTCTCTCTCCATGTGAAGGGTGGAGAGTTTCGGTATTTAGGATATCTCCTCTTGGGTTACATTGTACAACATTTTGGAAATATTAATGGAGAATTTGAGGTATAGTTTCATTTTATGAGAGGTTTTATTGTGCACCTATATTTTATGTGTTTATTTTGTATTAAGAATCTAAAATTTTGTGATTTCCATTATAATGAACCATGCTTAATTTGGATATAGTAATGCAAGGTTTCAACCCTCTTATTTTTGTTTTGATTACGTTAACCTACATGATTCTTATTATTGGTTCCTTGAGTCTCAACTAGGATGGGACTTCAATATTTTGTCAAATTTAGGTCCTTGAGAACTATTAATTCTATATGGATTTATCACTTAGCAATATTCTCCACCATAAGAGATGTGTTAATGATTAACACAAGTATTTATAATCACTTTAGAAAAAAATAACTATTTTTACTTACATAGACTTCCTTAACACTATAAAAAGTAATAAATAAAATTAAATAAATTACTAAAATGATTAGTGCAATAATACACTCCAATTCTATTTGAATACTCAACCAAATTGAGAAAAAAAATTATTTCATTTCATCAAAATTTCATAAATATATCCAAATTTTGTAAAATAGTTGTTAGAACCTAAAACATCTTTGTATAGTATTCAATAAACATATCCTATAATAAGTGGATTTATTGAATATTGTAAAGGTAATTGTAGACATATCCTATAATAAGTGGATTTATTGAATATTGTAAAGGTAATTGTAGATTATATTAGTTAAATGTAAGTTATTTAATGTGGGTAAGTGCACAAAGTTGGTGGACGATAAAGTAGCAATAGGGTGAGCAGAAACACACACTCGCTGGAACTCATGAATGTTTCTAGGAACACACACATGTTCTTGATGTGACAGGTTCCAAAAACCCCAAACCTACACTCATCAAGACACATAGTCACATTCCCAAGAATGTGTGTGTGTTCTCAATAAATCACACATGTTCTTGAGAAAAACGTGTAAAAGAATGTGTACGTGTTCCTAAAACAAATTGAATTAAAAATAACATGTGCACTTTAGGAATGTGCACATGTTCCTAAAGCACACATTAATTATTATTAAGAGGAACATGCACCCATTCCTGTTAACATTAAATATTATCTAACCCCCCCC
>CBVK0102041518.1:0-39338 GCA_900067695.1 Picea abies
TTCCGATCTCACTGAACTCATCTTGCTTCAAATATCTCAATTCTGTAATCCCTCTCAATTGTTTTCCACGCACTATATCGAATGAATTTTTCCCAGTGCTCCTGTTTATCGAATTGTTAAATGAATTTTTTTCTTGTGCTAGAATATTATCCCACTGACGACCTTGCTTGGTGACTCAACTCCTTAATAAATTTCCCAGACTTTTGTTCACCACTTCAGTCTTCCCATATGTCTGAGGGTGATATGATGAACTAAAGGACAAGTTTTTCCCCAACATCTTCCATAGAGTTCTCCAAAAGTATCCTACAAACTTTGTGTCCATGTTTGAGACTATTCTTCTCAGAAACCCATGTAGTCTCACAACTTGCCTGAAAAACAAATTGGTTGTGTGTGTAGCATCACTTGTTTTCTAACATGGTATCAAATGTGCCATCTTATAAAATCTGTCTACCACAAAAAGTATGGAATCACTTCCCTTCTAGGTTCTATATAATCCCAATACAAAATCCATACCAATTTCATCCCAAATCCTTTCTGGAATAGGAAATGGTTGATACAAACCAGTGTTCTATTGTCTCCCTTTCACACACTAAAAAATTCTACATTTGCTCACAAATTCCTTTAATTGTTTCCTCATACTTGGCCAATAGTATGAGTAACTTGGTTGTGCATAGGTTTTATCATGACCAAAATGTCCATCCAAACCTCCATTATGTTTCTCTTTCAGCAGGTTGTCTCTCATAGAGCATCTTGGTATGCAAATTTGCCTTCCCTTGAACAATAATCCATCCTGGATTAAAATTTTTTTCCATGGCCTTCTTTCCCCCAACAAAGGGTTCTTACATGCCTCATAAGCCTCCTTAAAATCTGGATCTTCTTGGTACATTTCCTTAAGGTGTTCAAACCCTAAGGTCTCCACCAAGAATTCATGTATAATCAAACTCCTCATGCTCAAAGAATATACAACTTTGTTAGCACTTCCAAAAATATGTTTAATGATAAAAGTAAAATTCTGCATGAATTCTACCCACTTAGCATGCCTCTGATTCAACTTTTCTTGCCTAGCAATAAGTTTTAAAGCTTGATTATCACTATGCAAGACAAACTCTTTTGGAATTAGATAGTGCCTCCACTTCTTCAAAGCTTGAATCATTGCATAAAACTCTTTTTTATATGTAGAATACTTTTTCTTGGTGTCATTCAGTTACTCAGTGAAATAAAGAACTGGCTTATTATCTTGACTCAAGACTACTCCAATAGCTACTCCACTTGAATCACACCTTACCTGAAATCTTTTCCCAAAATATGGTAAGACCATAATTGGTTTTCATGTAATCTTCTCCTTCAACACTTGGAAGCTTTTCTCAGCCTTCTCTATCCAATTAAAATACTTATGTTTCTTCTTCAAAGTATCCAATATGGGTGTACAAATACCACTGAAATTTATGATAATTTGCTATAAAAACTTGCTAACCCATGAAAGATTATCACCTGAAATATTCTTCTAGGAGATGGCCAATCCATGCTTGCTTTCACCTTCTCTAGATCCATCTTCAATCCATTTGAAGAGATCACAAAACCCAATTATATGAGTTATGTCTTCATAAAATAGCTTTTCTTTAAGTTTATCATCAACTTTTCTTGTTGCAATCTCCTCATCACTAATGTCAACTGTTTTAAATGTTCTTCCTTTGTTTTACTGAAGATTAGTATATCATCCAGATATACAATCACAAATTTACCTATGAAGTATTTCAACACTTCGTTCATCAACCTCATAAATGTTCTTGGGGCATTTATCAACCCAAATGGCATGACTAGCCATTCAAACAAACCTTCATTTGTCTTGAATGTTGTCTTCCATTCATCTCCCTCTCTCATTCTTATCTGATGATATCCACTCTTCAAATATATTTTTTTTAAATACCTTTCTCCACTCAAGCAATCTATCAAATCATCCATTCTTGGAAAAGAGAATCTATACATGATGGTGATCTTGTTGATGGCTCTAGAATCTGTACAAATTCTCCATCCTCCATCCTTCTTTCGAATCAACATGGTTGGTATTGTGAATGGGCTTAGAATTTCCTCGACTAAACCTTTATCCAACAACTATTGGACTTTATTGTTGACCTCTTCACTCTCTTCAGGTGTCAACCTATATGATTCTTTGTTTGGAAAAATGGCTTCTGGAATAAGGCCAATGTGATGGATGATACTCCTAATGGGTGGTAACAAGTAAGGTAACTCATCCACTACTATGTCAACATAACTCTCTAACATTTTCTATATTTCTGCCGGTAAATCATCCATAGAAATATTTTTATTGACAACCCTTGGCTTCCTCACTACAAAAAATTGCATCTCTTGTTCCTTCTTGACCTCATTCAAGAGTTCCTTCCCACTCATGATAAGTATACTTGAACTAGCCTCCTTCTTTGGTTCCTTGTCTTCTATTGCCAACAACACGTGTGTCCTACCATTCTTCTCTAGGGTGTAAGTAGTTTTACTCCCATCATGAATGAATTTTCTATAAAATTGCCATGGTCTCCCCAACAAGATATGACAAACATCTATAGGAATTACATCACAAAAAATAGCATCTTTATAGCCTCCTATTTCAAATTCAAATTTGCATTGTTGACCTACCATTGCTTGATGTCCTTTCTGCAAGCATGATACCTTCTACGAGTTTGGGTGTGAAGTTGTCTCCAACTCCACTTTCTCCACAATATCTGTGGATAATAGATTATCAATTCTCCCACTATTTATAATCACCTTCCAAAATCTGTCCTTTGTTTTGCAAGCAGTCGTAAAAAAATCCGTTCACTGAACTGGTTATTCTGCCTTCTTCATTGGCTTTAAAAGAACTTTACTCATCATAAGGTTTCTCCCTCCTTCTATTGCTTTCTCTTCCACATTATTTTGAGCTTCATAAATGTCTTCTCCTCCTCCTTTGTCACCTTTATTCTTCTCGGGACATTCCCAAGACATATTTCTTATCTTTCCACAGGCATAACATCTGAATTCACCTCCTCTTCCTCGAGGAAAAGAGTTTCTTCCTGTGTGATTTCCTTCCTTATAACTTCCCCCTTTTTCAGGGTGATTATGATACTTTTCAGCCTCTTTCTTTGGCTTCTCAAACTTCTCTCGGACAATTCCCTTGCCTCTGCTTCAAATTCCTCCCTTGTTTCGTTGGCTTTGTTTTCTGGCCAAATTCTCTTCAGCTTTCAAGTCTACTTGATAAGAATCCTCGATTCTGCCAATAAATATCATGTTGATCTCCTCTTGTATCTCGTGTCTCAACCCATTTATATACCTGGCTATTTTCTCATCGTTATTTTTATTCTGTCCATCCCTGATATTCAGTCTATAGAATTATTCAGTGTATTATTTCACTCATAAACTTTTTTATCTCATGTTTTGTACCTTTCTGAATAGATTTATCTGATAGTATTTAAGGATAATTATTCTTTCAACTTAGCTACCATCCTGTCCCAAATTTTGATTTTCTGCTTGCCTTTGCATTTGTGATCAACTTGTATTTCATACCACCATAACGTTGCATGAACTTTCAACCTAGTTATTGCATGCTTCACATTATTTTCTTCATCAATTTATTCATAATCAGAGTACTTATCCATAGCACGTACCCAATCTAACAATTATTCAACTTCCAAAAGACTCCTAGTATTTATTCTTCTGTAGGTTCTATTTCTGTAGCTCCTTCTTCTTCTACCTCTTCACTTTCATCTTCACTGATGTCACCAACATCTAGTTCTCTCCTCTGTGTTGTTTCCATGGTGTCCAATATCATTCAGAGTTGCCTCATTTCTTCTTCCCTTTTCAGATTCGCTACTGTTCTATCCTTGTGCCTTTTGGGTGGCATGATTCCACTTCTTTGATTTTATTTCTCTGACTTAATTCTATCAAACATAACTCTTTCACCTTTCCCTCTTGTTTGCAAGAAAAATCTATCTCTAATACCACTTGATGTACAACCCATACTCTCCCTCAGGGATTCTCAACCTCTGGGTCTAGGATCCTGAGACTTCGGGAGATGAATCAACTCACAGGTTCGTGTTGAACCTCCTCTATCTTCTCTATAGGTCAAACTCCTAATTATCAGGTCCGAAATCCCCTTTTTTGGAGTTTTTGAGTACTCGCAGAGTCGTCTGCATGACCCTGATAAAAAATCATGGGCTTAAGTCTTCGTTCCCCACACACTTTACGTTTTTGGGCTTTGGGTGTTCTTGAAACAAATGAATCCAAATCCATCAAACTCCAAACTAGCGAAAAACACTCGGACCAAATCTATGGCCCGTAGTCCACCAACAACCAACAATTCTTATCTGTTTCGCAACTTCACGCTTCGATTCTTTTGAATGCAACTAACCACTTCTTACCCGAACCAACGAACTCTCCTGGACCAAATCCATGGTCCACGACCCTTCAAAAGCCAATTAATGTTATTTACTTTGGAGCTTCGATGTTCAGGAGTTTGGAACGTTCCAAAGCAACTTTCCATCGAAGTACTTTCTATGCGAACCTCTTAATTGAGCTCCACCCGTCCTTTTCCAATTGATGGCTCTGATGGAGTTTGACACTTTGACCTTCGGTATTTTTTTTTATTTCTCCTCTAGCTTCCCCTGAAGTGACTTTTCGCCGAAGTGCTCTATCATCGAAGTGACAGAGATGGCACCACATGTCTATGCAATTGAGGGCTAGGATTATCCTTTTTACCTGATAGGGCTTTAGACAACTTCTACTCAATGAACACACCTTCTCCTTTTCTCTCTCTCAAAGTCCACGATCTCATGGTGTGTGTCCTCCTCATATAGACGGCTCCTACGGGCTTCACTACTTCACACTTAGACATTTTGGCTTCACCTCACTTGTTTTTCTCCAAAGTTCTTCTCCTGAGAATCACACAGATCTTTTCCACGTGTTATTCTGGATCTAACGGTCTATATCTACTTCGTCCTTCACGACTTTGTGAGGCTTGCACTTTTATCCATGCAAATCCTCTGAATTGCTTCCCCGTGAACTCTCGGATCTACTGCCATGTATCCTTCTCTTGATCTACGGTCCATATGGACTTCAGGCTTCGTATCTTTGGGATATTTGACTCCATTACAAATGAAAAACATCGAATACGCGAATTCCAAAGGACTTCGAGATTTAACCTCCTCGCACCTTCTCAAGATCTAATGATTGTCAACAACCATGACTTCCTATGAAGGAATATCAACTATAAATTCACAACCTTCAATGGATTTATCCCTTTTTGATAAATCTTTATCGCTATCTCTCCTGATCTTGACTCCTCTAAGGATTTCAGCCTCCGACGCACTCCTTGTGATCCTAAAATCTTTGACAAAGCTCAGCCTTAGATATTTCTTGAAGAGAAATATTAGTACACAGTCCTTGCACTTCATATTCCTGATTTCTTCACAGTTACTTGAAACTTGACCTTGGGCACTCCTTGAAACATTCGATCTAAGTTTCTCGTTATCCCTTCTGAGATTCTCTGAGTCAAATCTAGACTATGTTGATGCACACCTTGCCGACAATATGCACTCTTTGCATTCGAACTCTGATAAGAGAAACAATTGAAACTTATCTAATAATTCACAGGTTCATATACTCAACTGTGAACAACATACATAAGCATAGTGAAATAAACACACAGAGAACATACCATTCGTTCAAATACAGATTGAAATGAACACCATCCGAGCATTTGGATCAATCTTTGTCTTCTCTTTTTATTCATGAATAATTTACATAGGTTACACAGCTCTTCACTGTCTTCTGACTCTCTATGTCTAACTGCTACATCTAACACTTCTTACTCCTTACTTCTACAATCCCATACAATACAATACAAAAACCTATGTAAGGAGTGGCTTCCCGAGCTCTTCTCCATCGTATATTAATTCTATCCTGTCATTTTATTAGCAGTCAACTACTTAGTCCTATTACAATAAATTTGAGTTATTAGCAGATAAGAGTTGACACTATATACCTGTAACACCTTAGAGGCGTGTAAGAATTTACAACATCCTTCCATTCTCAGGCGATGACCCAACTTTACAAACAAGGTCTTTGAATACAATATTTCCAAAATATCCCAAGAACACGCTCCTGCCACTGTTTAATGTCGATTTGAAATTTTGGTGCGCTAAGGTGTCGAATTCCACCTCCACTCTCAACCTATTTTGGTTTGATGGCGATGCACTTGCATCAGATCACAAGGTTGTAATTGTTGTTGGCATTGAGGATATACCTTATTTATTAGACAATGTTACATAATGGCTAGATATGATGCGTCAAAAAAACAATATAAAGTTTATAATTTTTATTTCATATACTGTAATAAGGAAGAAAGAAATTATAAAAATTAATACACTAAGGGTTTTAATGTTTACTAAAAACATGAACATTACAGGTTACATTGATTTTTAACAATGATAGCTCATAAAGGTTATAATCATTTTCTTAAATATTATGTATTTTCATTATAAGACTTCTTACCCTATTGACGATAAAGGTTTTAATGTTTACTAGAACATGAACAATACACGTTACATTAAAACATCAATTTTTGATTAATTTTTAACGATGATAGCTCATAAAGGTTATATGTTTTTTTATGAATATTATTTATATAGCCCAATATAGCATTTTTATAAATATTATTTATAGTTATTCTTACCCTATTGATCATAAAGGCTACATGTGTTGCTTTTACACCCTACTTTATATGCCTTCATTTTGTTAACATGAGTAATAAATGTACATTTTAAACGACACATGCATTCCAACAAAACGATGTGTTATAATAGTTGACTTTGGGGTCATACCTTAACTATTAGCCAAGGTCCCATTAGGGATAAATATGGATTATTCAAACAAAGATTATATATTTTATAATATCTATTTAATTTATTAGCACTAGAATGGAAGATATTAGTAAAATTGAGGCCATGTAGGATTTATTGACAAATATGAATCATAGATGTTGCATGAGATTTTAATAAAGGTAACAAATAAATTGTAAGTTTTTTAAATATGAATCACAGTTGTTGCATGAGTTTAGTTCTTAAGAAGGGTAACATAGAAAATATACGTTTTTTAAATATGAATCATAAATATTGCAGGAGATTTTAAGAAAGGTAATATAGAATAAGTTTTTTAAAGATAATTTCCGTAATTATTATAAGGATGATTATCATGTTGACCATTAAGGATGATGTGTGTTTTTACTACTACACTTTATATATATAATAATAATAATAATCTATTTTTAAGGTCACAGCCAAGCCAACACATCAAATTGGTGTATGAGACTCCCTTGTTTGTGGGACAAGGGACCCCCCTTCGTCCAAGGATTTGACTAGTAAAATCTACGAAGGTATACATACCCTACCCACCTCTGGATTTGAACCTGTGACCTCCTAAGAGGAAACACATGTTCTTAACCATTAAGCTCACTCAAGCTGTATATATATATATATATATATATATATATATATAGAGAGAGAGAGAGAGAGAGAGAGAGAGAGAGAGAGATGATGCATGTACCTTTTTATATACCTTATTTTTTTAAGAGATTAATAATGATGCATGTATTTTTTTTATTGACATATAAATTTCAAAAACTGATTAAAAAAAAAAAAAAAACAAGGATTTCTTTTATAGTTGCATATTTAGACATTTTTATGTTTATACTAATAAGTTTAACATGTGTATTAGCTTGATAATTTTAAATGATAGTATTATTATTATTATTTTTTTTTCAAGGAAAAAATATAACAATTTATGTGACATTGTAAAGTAAAATCACATTAATTCTATGCTTAATGAACAAAATGAAAAAATTAATTACAAGTGCAGATAGCACTTAGAAGAGAATAAGTGCACATTACACTTGTAAGAATCAAATTACAAAATTAATGTACATGTTTTTGGCTTTTTAAAAATTAATCTTTGATCTTTTTTTTCCCTCTTCTTCTTTTTAACATGTTGCTACATAGAAGAAGGAGCCACTATAACTAAATGTAATTCAGAAGGAAAGGGATCAAGATACAAATGGGAAACTAATTTAGAAGGAAACTTATTTGTTATCTAAATTGGCGGTAGATATATGAAGGTGTGTCTTGTTTCCATCTAAATGGAATATATGTCTAGTGACCTCCCTCAAGGAGGAAAGGATGATATTCATATATTATTATATATCCCTCAAGGAACGATTGGATTCCCCAATCCACACTTGCAATTCCTGACTTTCCTCATTCTAATCATCATCGTTATCAAAAAAAAATCTAGCTTTTTTCCTTTTATTTGTTCCCTTTTTTCCATGGAGGATCTGCTTGCATGTGAGAACAAGTAACCTATAGATGTCCTACAAGTTGACATATTCGATATTTAAATGTTGTGTTATCAAAATTTAAAACTTGATTGTATCTAAATTTTTTCCATTTGAGAATAATTTTATTTAGAAGATCTATTTTTATGTAAGTGCTCAAACAATTTTCAATATCCACAAAAAATAATAAATACTAGAAATGTGAAGGAAAATGAGGAAAATGAACCCAAACAAAACTAGAATTCTAGTAAGTGATATATGATTCAAATCAAATTTTAGGAAAAAAGGAATTATGAAATGTTGTGGTAGATTTGAGGTTAATACTATCAGGTTGCAGTAGAAAACCATTTGACATGTAATGATAAAGTAATTTTCTAAGTGAAAAACATGTTCACCAAGCGGAAGAGGAATGTGATTGTCTGAGAAGAACACTTATTGGGAAGTCGAGTCTTTTACATTTGGATGTGATTCCTTGATTGAGTATATGGCTAGTAACATGGACATTTTTTGGTCAAGATATTCTACTTTAAACTTCAAATCCATTTCCTTACCTATGACTTCAAAGAGATGTTTCAGTTGGTCCTCCTTCAAGTGAAATTTAGTCTCTTTACCATGGCATATGTCCTCTTGTTCAAATTACATAGGTGGATAGGGAGGGCCCCCTCATTAAATATTATTTATGCTACATGGGCTTCAAAATGGACCAAGTTCCTCAACGATGGAGTGAGACAAACCCACCATAGTTGAACCACTCTACATGGCAACCCTAGTCCAAGGCCTCATCCAAAACATCCATATTTCCAATTAGGGACTTAATTTGTGTCAACAGAGCACACTTTGTCCTCTCCTCGTTCTCGAAAGGATGAATTGAATTATTTTGTTGCTCATCCACCTGATGGTGAGTTCCATGACGTCTACAATCTCTTACCCTCTCCTAGATTCATGGCATCAAGATCCAATTTCTTCTTTGCAATCAATACAATATCTACAAAATGTTCCCATAACATTATTCTCATCTCCATTGCCAAACAAGAAATGACAAACGTGGGCTACAACAACTTGATATATATATATATAGATAGATAGATAGATAGATAGATAGATAGATAGATAGATAGATATATTATTTACTCACTTTTTTCTTTATACACCATAAAAGTAAAACACATTTTCTACTACATCTTAAAACAATGAATGCTCACTTATAAAATAGAGGATGACCCAATAATAATAATAATAATAATCTATTACCCATACAATTTTTTTATTATTATAATATAAACGTATGGAAGGAAAATAAGAAAATCCACAAATAATAGTGCACTTATATCCATGCATGCTTGTAATGAGTATATATCTATATATATATATATATATATATATATATATATATATATATATATATATATATATTCACTTTTTTCTTTATACATCACATAACTTACTTTTCTCATAGTTTTGTGTTGTTTTGAAAAATTGTCAAACTATTAGTCCCTACCGAAGGCGTAGAGGGACTATAGCGATCGATAATTTGTTGACTTCATACTAGTTTGTCCTTTGACCAAATATTTTTGCATAAAATCTATTGTTGGAACTAGGGAGATAAAAATATCGATTTTTATATAATAAAAACTACCATACATGTCATGATCTGTTGGATAACAGATTTGAGGTCTTATTTCCATCTTTGCTATTCCCAATGCTTTATATGTTAGCATATCCAAAGTTTTTGATCATATACAGTTTTTCTGAATTTTTACTTTTATTCTTGAAATGTTTGGATATCCGAAGTTTTGAAGATAGAGAGTCATGTTTTTATTACTTCACTTCGTATTACTTCGTCCTTTGAATAAATGTTTTTTTTACATACCCTCTATTGTTCGAACCATTGTTACTTTTTTTTTATTGTCATTAAAGAATATAATAAATATTTTTTCATACGTAATAGAGTTGTGACAATGCATTCTTTCTTAAATGTTTACACAAGAATCCTGGCAGATTTAAATGTTTACCTAACATGCCTCACAACCTTAAATGTTTACTTAACAGGCCTGTTACAATAGATTTTCCTCTGTTATATATATATATATATATATATATATATATATATATATATATATATATATTATGCAATGTTCTCTGTAGTGAATGTGGGTAATATTGTTCTTCAATGACATTAGTGGTTCATTGGTTGATGTTTGCTCCTTTATTGTTCATTGGTTTCTTGTTTTCTTGTTGGTCTTGTTGCAGTTTGCTTGCTTGGGTTTCTGCACCATGATTGGAACTGGTATTCTATCGTTCCCCATTGACGGTTAGGTTTCAGTGTCATGCTTCAACTAAATTTTTTTCTTAATAGATGTGTTACAATACATTTTCCTCCGAAATTTTTAATACAATATTTTGTGCAGTGAATTTGGCCAATATTGTTCTTCACCGACATTCCTGGTCAAATAGTTGGTGCTTTCTCCTCGGTTCACTGGATGTTTCATATCATTGTTTGATTCAAATTTGTAGGGTTGAGGTCCTGTAGTTGCAGTTGGGCCTTTTGTTGCTTCTTCACTGGTTTGTTGTTTGTTTCTTACTATTGTTTGCATCAACTTTGCAGTGTTGGGTTTCTCCATCTGCAGTTGGTCCTGTTGTTACATTTTGCGGGCTAGGGGCTGTTCTTCTGTCCTTATCCATTCACTAGTGGGTCTCGGTTTTTCGATTACATTGTTGCATAGCTTGACAGGCCTGTTTTAATACATTTTTATTGGTTTAGTGGTCCATGCTTGCTCCTTTCTTATTCACTGGCTTCTTGTTTTCCTGTTACTCTTGTTCTTGTTTTACCGTTGGTCTTGTTGCAGTTTGCATGCTTGGGTTTCTGTAACCGCGATTGGAACTGGCCTTCTTTCGTTCCCCATCGATGGGTAAGTTTCAGTGTTGTGTTTAGCTTCCTTTTCTATTTGCAGTTTGCAGGTGAGAAATTTCACTACTGGGGTTGCCTGGGTCAAAATCCTCTTCGAGAACATCTTTGTATGTGGGGAGAAATATGGTTTCATTTTCCTATAGATCACTGTGGTTGCGATGGAGCCAGGTTCTATGTCGAACATTAGCGATCAAGAAGGAGACAAAGACAACATTATATTCCTGCTTCTCTGGTCATAGTAATCAAATACAAAGATGGACAACAAGAGGATTTTGAACGCTCCCAGTATTGAAAAATACCAACCGTGAAAACTACACCTTTCTTAATTACTTGTACAGTGGCAGGCCTTTGGACGGTCTTCACAGCCTCAAGTGTTTACCTGACAGGTCTCATAGATTGAAATGTTTGCTTAACAGATGTGTTACAATACATTTTCATCCAACATTTTTGATACAATCTTGTGTGTAGTGAATTTGGCCAATATCGTTCTTCACTGACATTCCTGGTCGGCTGGTTGGTGCTTGCTTCTTGGTTCACTGGATGCTTCTTATTTTTGTTTGATTCAAATTTGCAAGGTTGAGCTACTGTAGCTGCAGTTGGGCCTTTTGGTGCTTCTTCACTAGTTTGTTGTTTGTTGCTTGTTGTTGTTTGCTTCAACTTTGCAAGGTTGGGGTCCTGCATCTGCAGTTGGCCCTATTGTTATAGTTTGTGGTCCAGGGGATGTGCTTATGTCCTTCTCCATTCACCGGTGGGTCTCGGTTTTGTGATTACATTCTTGTATAGGTTGACAGGTCTATTGCCATACATTTTCATCCATGTATGTCTTCACATCATTTTTCCCTTTTGTTCTTTCCCTCTATTATGTGTTTCTGATTCTATACTTTGTCAAGTTTTTGTTCTCACAGGTTCTCGTTTTGGAGAACTGACAAATTTTCATATCCATCTATATATTCACATCACGAGTCCTACCGAACACGATTTGTTTGTATATCTAGCCAATTTTATGAATATGGGTTCGCAGATAGATGCTATCAAACTCTGGTAACCTGTGCTCAGGGTATACATCTTGCACCCCAAAATTATTTGCTCTACAAGTGGACCCCAGAATCCTTGAACTTGCAAGCCTTGCTCTACCTACGATGGCTATGTTTGTCTGACCTACCTTTCCATACTTAGTCGAGTCTTCAAAGTTTTGCTGGTTCACGCACTCCCGAGTTTAGAAAAGTTTAAAAGCATTACCTTTCGCCCTTCCCAATGCACATTAATTATAATTTTACTATTGAAAACCCAACAGACAAGGTCAAAAATATTGTCTTTAGTAAGAGGAAAGCTTGAGGACATCTCCCATTAAAATGCATTAACAGGCAAATATTATGGGATCTGACAATTCTTTTTGCGTCCATTTTGAATTTGCAAAAAGTGTTTATTATCTTATTTTTTTAAAGGCATCATCATAGTAAAAGTGCAATATTGTACTATCACGCTACCATCCACAAATGTGTCATCCATGGAGGTACTGGCATTAAGTCCCTATTGAATATTGTCCAGATACTACAGGTTGTCATATTTGAGAATCTTCTTGCATATGGGAATGTTAACTCATGTTATTAGTGACAATTCAGCATACATATACGACAATATGGGCATTAATAAGAAAAATGATCGAGGGAATCTTCTATTAAAACTAATTAAATCAAATTGTACGGAAGATTGTACTATCATCCTCCAACGTTCATTTTAAATACTTATTCCCATTTCTCTCTATCATCAAAGAGTTGGGATTTAAGGTGCCTTCGTTCTAATGTTCATGGTCATGGACATGTGGGACAACTTAGGGAAGCCATTCATGCCCAATTGAAAGAGGAGGGAATGGTTTTATGTGACGTCAGCTTTGAGCAAGAAAAAACTATGTTAGCCAACAAAAACGCAGACACACACAGAAAAAAACAAGTATCTTGTGATTGGTATTCTCCATGTATTCGATTCTTTCGTTAGTTGAAAGGCCTGCCTGAAGATTTTTGTGTTGAACTTCTTTGTTTTCTTACTGGGAGTTGGAAGGGAATTTCAGGTCACCTACAAAATGCTCCTTCGTTGAGGTATATAGCTTCTTCCAACAATACATATTTGGAAAGTGTATCAAATTTTGCAGACCACGCAAGAGTTTATCTTTCATTAGAGGAGTCTCACATAACGTGGCTTGCAAAATGGTCTAGAATATTCGGAAATGATGTCAAATATTGCTCCGTTAGCGAATATACTCAGAAAAAAATTAGATATTTGGATTATTGTGAGTATGAGAAACTGTATGTGTCTATTTCAAGTTTGTTGAGCTACTTCTGGGTGTTGTAATAGACTTGACAGAAAGTCATATTATTTGTCAAAGTTTGCTCACTGTCCTCTGGATGTAGTAATAGACTCCACATACAATCAAGTTTCTATTGCTATTGCACAAGCTTTTCCACTATTCCTATGCACATGATTGCATCTTGGTCGATGAGCTTGCCCCTGTTTGCACAAATATTCTCCTCCTTCTTGAAGGTGGGTATATAACCACATAATGATGCTCTCAAAAGTTTCTAATTCCTACATGGACATGTAACTGGGAAAAGTTAATGGGAAGGAATTATGTGTTATAGACTTTGCAACACTTTATGAAGATTACTTTATACTACCACGTTATGCGAGAATTTTTCCATATGTAGGTAATGATTTGGTTTCTGAAAATCACCTTTTACTACCACCTTCATGTAATCATTTCATTTCATTATTTAGAATAGACCTTAATGTAGTGGTGTATTCCATAGCCGTTTCCACTTAATATCAATCTTCCTATTGTTTTCCTTGCTTTGGATAAGGAAAACACATTTATTCTGTTACAGTGGATTCGATATTTGAAAAAAAATAAAATTCTCAAGCAACACAATTTATTATTTTTTAAAATATAGAAAAATGTTTTTTTTTAACACACGATTCTTCGAAAAGTTTTAGCCATTGTTTGGGATTCACATCCTCTGAGGATGTTAATTGATCACACAATTAATTTTTATTGTGCCAATGCAATCGAGCTATCGTCCACTATGTCAATTGTATTAACACTGCAATGTCAGATAATAGATGTTTGACATGTAACCAAGGTCAAGGCCAGTATTGCACAGGAAACCCAAAATCTAAATATTTCTAGACTCAAAGAAACATTATAGTTGTTCTTTGGAGGTCTGAAAATCTTGCAGTATAAGTGCTTTGACAATGATAACCCTGCTTGTTCACCGCATTGTTGAACTGCAGTCAGTAAAATTGTTCCCATTGCCACCACCAGTGTCGATGTATGAAGCTGAAGGTATCTGGAGCCTGGAGTCACCTCCAATGTGGATGCATGAAGCTAAAACTACCTGGAGCCTGAGATCATGACTTCCTAGACTTGACATTAGTATCAATAGTGATCTAAAGTTGATTGTATGTCATGTTTGTTACTACATCCAGAGGTCACTCAACACTTTTTGACATAGAAACTAGCTATTTGTCAAGTCTGTTGTAACTTTGGAATAAAATGTTCGGTAATTTTAGAATGTTGATTCAAACGTGCATACAGTTTTTCACGTTCGTGAGTATCCAATTTATAATTTACTTCTAAGTGTATTCGACCATGGGTAATATTGGACGTTACTTCCTAATATTCCAAACCATTTTGTGGGCCGCGATGTCTACCACCCCTACGAAGAAAGATATATTATGATGTGGTCTACAACACTTGATACACTTGCCATATATAATTTGCTGGAAGAAACTATGTACTTCAACAGAGGAACATTTTGTAGTTGACTTGGATGCCGCTTCCAATTTACAACAATAAAACAAAGAATTTCAAGATACAAATCTTTAGGTAGGATTTCCAACCAAACAGATGATCGAATACAGGGAGAATAGCAGTTACAACATACTTGAAGTTTTTTTTTTGTCTCATCTTTTGTTGGCTAATAGGGTTTGTTTCCCCCAAAGCTGACGTCACATAAAACCACTCCCTTGTCTTTGAATCGGGCCTGAATCGCATCTATAAGTTGTCTCAGATGTTAATGACCAGAAACATTACAAGGAATGCACCTTAAACACCAAGTTTTCGACGATAGAGTTAAATTAACACTTGGCAAAGTATGGAATGTTGAATACTTAGACAATGCAAGCATGCCATATCTAGAAGAGACAAGCTATTCAAAAAGATGGGGCAGATCTACCTGGAAGCACCAATGAAGTCCAAGACCCGAAATTGATATTCAACTCGTTTTTTTTTACAAATCAAGCATTTGATGATCAAGTTGAAATCTATAAAAGATTGTCCACATGCTTCATTATTGTACATGTTTGCTTTTTTTGTCGGTGGTAGGGACAATCGCAATCATCATGGAAATAATCTTAGTTGTAGTTTGTAACCTAGTTTATTTGAATATACAATATTTGAGGTCTTTGTATGGTGTTTTCCAATCTTAGGTATTGTTTTTTATTTTATTTTGTACTTTCTTTGTGTCGTTAAACATAGACGACAAGATTTTCTTTATGTTTCCCAACACTTCGATTTAAATAAATGATACTTTCTTCACTCTTTACATTTTGCATAGAAGAATAATTTTTCACAGGCCATATTTATATGGCACCCGCCCTATACTTAAACAAAGAAATGAGAGGACCCATCCTACTTTCATTCTTCGGGGTCCCGTAAATAGAATGAATTAATGACTCTATTTCAACAAGGCAACTGAAGTGTTCACGCCATGTTCCTATTCAATATTTTGCATATATTGCAGTTTCTTCTATTTGATAATATAGTTAAACATGAACGACAAGAGTTTCTTTCTGTTGCCCATCATTTCGATTTAAATAAAGGCTATTATGTTCACTCCTTACATTTTACATGCAAGAATAATTTGTCATAGGCCATACTTATGTGGCTCCCTCCCTATACTTAAAAGAAATAAATGGGAGGACCCGTCCTGCTTTCATTCTTCGGGGCCCCGCAAATAGAATGAATTAATGACTCTATTTCAACAAGGCAAATCAAGTGTTCACATCATGCTCTTGTTCAATATTTTGCATATATTGCAGCTTATTCTATTTGATAATATATGTGTATATGAAAAAATGTTGCGTCATATGTGTATATATATATATATATATATATCTATATATATATAATTTTATTTTTTTTCTCTTTCTATTGGTTATGGGTTTCAACGAAATTTGTGAACCGGAAAACATCCTGCAAATTGGAAGATGTTTTACATTTGGACTAGAAATAATCTATTAATATATAGTAATATATGTACTATTGGAATAAATATAAACACTTTCTCTTTAAATTTTCCCTTTATCCCCCTCTATTATCCCTTTGTGGTTCTATATTTAGTCGCATCTGTTGGATTACTGAGAGGGGGGGTGAATCATTAATAGAGAAATTTAATCCTTTTTAACCATATAATCCAAGTGTTAGATCAATGTATCATTATCATCCAATAACTATAGAGTAAATAAGAAATGAACAATCAGAAACATACACAGTACACCATTGTTTTACGTGGAAACCCAAAGAGGGAGAAAACCATGGAATGTTTTTTCTTATATGTCTTGAATAATTACATTCATTAGAAGCACCAACTTCCTTTGTTTTCCAAATGCAACTAGAAGGACGTTCCAATCCCATATTTTCTCAGGCTACAACTTGAGGGAAGCCCCAACTTCCCAATTGTCTGGCTACAACCAGAAGGAGGCTACAACCCCCTATGTTCTCCTGCTACAACCGGAAGGTGTCTACAACCACCTATCCTTGCCCCATCCAATCGCCTTGAAGTAGAAGTAGAATGATGGAACCATTGTCACACTATAACTGTGAGATATACCGCTGTAAACATGTACCAATAAACGTGAACCATGAATCAACCATGCAACAACCTGTACCTCAACCTATAATCAACCTGTACCATAAACAAGTGCATCAACCATGCACCAACATGTACCAAACAATCTGTAATCAACCTGTACTATAAACAAGTGAAAACAACCATGTACCAAGTATGTACCAATTATGTGTTAAGAACTCATTAACTGTGACTCATCAATATGTACCAACATCATCAACTATACACCTCATGTATGTNNTCATCAACTACTTGTCTCAACCATGTACCCAAATTGTACCTCAACCAAAAGCCCTCATCAATTTCATCATCCAAATATGATTTGTAACTATGTAATAGACCTAGTTTATATGATCAAATACCTTCAAACCTTCCTTAACTTTAACAACAAGAGACTAGCATTTTCATCAAATGTTTCTTTAGTCTCACAAGACTAGTTTTGGACTAGTCAACAACCCTAACCTGAAATAATCATAACTTTGTACCTGTAATGAATAAAGATCTAACACTGATTCACAATGTTCTTTAGTGAATTTTATGAAATTATTCCAGGTGTCACTACTTGGAACCTCTCAGAAAATGATTTATGGAAAAAATGGCACACCTTGCTGAATTCTGGCTTATTCTAGAGAGCGACCTTGTAGAGCGTTCCCTGCACAGAATATTTGTTGAATTGATCAGACTATTACACATAATAATACATACTTTATTATAACAAAAACATTTGGTATTACTGAATTGGGATCTGTTATGAATAAGTTATGATGTTTTTACCCGAAACACCTATTTTTGACTAGTTTCGAGACTAGCCACAAACCTTATTTTCCACGTAGTGTAACTCCAAAAATACAACGGAACACAAGATTAATTTTTTACCATAAATACTTCGATATGTTTCCTCAATGGAATAACAATTTCATGGTCTGAATCATTCTATAAAAAAATTTATTGCGAAAATGGTGTGATGGCCTGAAATAAACATTCCTTAGAAAGCATCATCAAAATAATTTATCCTTCCTTGAATTCCGGCCTTCTTTTCTTCAATTTCCTCATAAATTTGGCTTTGATACCCTTTGGTTACTTTAGACACCTACAGGTATTCAATATTCTCAGGTGTTTCTTAAATGAAGGAGCCTTCTCTCTTATTTATACTCACCAAGTAACTTCCTCAAAAACATCTTCTAGGTCACTTTGCCCACTTTCCTTATTTTAGGGTTAACCCACTTCTAATTTCTCCAGTAAATTTATTATTGAATTAATTTATTTTGTATTCCCTTTGAACTATATTACACTCATCACTTAAATTTATTATTTACCTTTTAAAATCTCTTAAACCACTTTGTCTACTTTGACCTTTTGGGGCTTCTAGATGACATATGAGGGTCCTCCAACTTCGTAAACCTTTTGGGGCTTCTAGATGACATATGAGGGTCCTCCAACTTCGTAAGGCCGTAACTCTCAAACCGTGAGGAGTTATGTGACGTTCCACATACCACTAGAAATGGAATGACATATACTATCCATATAGAATAGTATTACCTGAAAATATATCAAAAATCATATTTTTATCCATCAAACAAACTTCTGTCCATTACCCAAACCTGGGTTCTCCAACTTCTCATGGCCATAACTCTCTAACTGTGAGGAGTTATGTGATGTTCCACATACAACCAAAAATGGAATGACAAGAAATATCCATCTAGGATAGTTTCAATGAAAAATTCACTGACATTCATCTCATTATTCCACAAATAATCATGGGTTCTCTAACCATACTTCTAGGATAACTCAATCCACAAAGCGTCTTCCTATGAGGGTTTTCACCATAAGGCGACCACTTTGGAGTTCATCCATTTATACTTATTATCAACGATGAAAAGACAATAATGAGTCATCTTTACATCAAACAATATTGGGTCCATTACCCAACCTTTGTGCTATGGGACTTTCTTTAAGGGTTGACATTAATGACAACCAATCTTAATCAACAACATCTCTATGATCATGACCTCCTAGATTCGTGGATTGGTACATGCTCATATTTATCTATATCTTTACACCATGAGCCCGATTGACTGTTGTTCTTTTCAATACTTAGTCAATTATCTGACCACCATGTCCCGGGTTTGCGGTATCCAGCACTTATTTCCCCTGCTCTGTGATCTACAATTTATGATTTTACTAGTGAAAACTCACCAGGGGTTCGAAAAAATTGGCATTAATAAACAAACAATAGATTTTGTTATGTGAGATACTTAGACCTTTTTCCCTTTTCTTCTTCTCGTCTATTATATATTTCTGGTTATATACTTAGTCACCTTTCTACGATCATTGGTTCTAGGGTTGGCGGGCTGACACATTTTCATCTCCATCTATATCCTCACATGAGGAATTCAATCGACCATTGTTCCTTTCCATAATTAGCCAATTTTATGGCCACGGTTTCCAGGTTGGTGCTTTTGACCTTTGTTGCTTCTTGATCTATGATATACATCTTGCACTCAAAACTTTAGTGATCTACAATTCCACTATGGACTCCTCAAAGTTGCAAGCTTCACTCTACCAGGGTTCACAAATGTTTCAAAGCATCTATCGTTATGACCAACGTTCCTTTCTATACATAGCCAAAATTTTCCTCCTGTTATGTGATATACGTATTGCACCCAAAAAATTCTTTGAACTACAATTTCACCCTGGGATCTTCCAGCTTGCAAGATTCACATTAACCGAATTCATAAAAAATTTCAATCCATTTATGGATATCTTCCATCCCCACCACAATCACGCCCTTCCCAATGCACATTACTTATTCAGGAATCTAAAGTAACTTCCATTGTTCTGCTAGCTACAAATAGCACTCAGACCTCTACCATACACAAACTAACTACCATACCTTGACATCGTCCCCTCTTCCATGTTACACACTATGCATTCAAATGTTTCGAGCAATACAATTCGACCATCGGGGCCTCACATTTTCTGGGGAGACCTTGTCACCCTATTTTGGATCCTCAGGAGCCCGACCATCCGTCATTCCTTTCAATAATTATTCCCAATTTGGTTGCATCTCCATGAGATGGTACATCTACTATGTATTGAGTCTGGCCTACCTTTTCCCTCTTCCATAATTAAACACTTTTTCAATTTCGGGTTCCCAAACTGGCGGGATCAACATTGTCTTTCCAATGTTCCGCAACTAGCAAACAGTACCCAAAGATCTACAATATACAATCTGTCTGCAGGAATTCACCTTCATGCCCTAATATGTGGTCAACACTCCCAAGAGATACAGGTCGACCCTCAATCCCTCACCCTCCTTAATTGTTGTTCCCTTTCGCCGCCACCTTCCTACTTCTCTCTTCATATGCAATTGGCAAGATTTAATGCTAACACTTCGTCATGCATGAACCTTAAATATGTCATTAATGAGAGAATGGCTCGAGGAGATCTCCCACACTTCATCCATATACAAATTGAAAGTCAGACTCCCATATCCTCTCCTCTTTCGTGGTACACATTTTTCCCTCAATTTCTAAGACATACAACATGACCCTCGGGAAGTCTCGTCTCTTAGCGAACCATTTTCACCCTAATTTTGAAGCCCATCCAACAACTTTCCATAATTTTCCATTTCATCAAATTTCTTTCATGGATCCTCGAGTTGTTAGGTTCACAAAATCTCCAATTCTTAGTCATTTCTTACTATGCTTGCCACTTGTGCACTTCTTTCAAAGTATGCAACAACCAAGGTTTAATGCTATTAGTTCATCATGCAACAACTGTACAGACCATCATTAAAAGGAAAAGCATCGATGGGATAGTGAAATTTAAATGAATCTCGACTCCTCGAACTTAAAAGAATTTATTTTCTCTTATTTTCCCTTTTCTTTCAAGAGACATGTAGAAAAAATCTTTCCACGCAATGGGATATATATTACAAGTTCCAATATATTACCGAAAATGAATCTGCCCAGCTATTTCCCTATTCCATACTTAAGCCACCTTTTCGATTGCGGGTTCCCAGATAGGGGGACCCACATTTATACTTCCATTGTTCTATGTCCTGCAAACATTACTTGGACTTCCCCGATATACAAATTGAGAATCTTTCACGACTTGAAAACAGTGCCCAAAGTTCCAGGATATACAATTTGTCCACTAGAATTCTGCCTCAGGAGCTCGAATGTCTACTGTTCCTTTCAATACTTAGTCCCAATTTTTTTGTATCTCCATGACGTGGTACATATACTGTGTATCGAGTCCGACATACCGTTTCCTTGTTCCATACTTAGACACTTTTTTGATTTCAGGTTCCTGAATTTGTGGGCTCAACATTGTGTTTCCAATGTTCAGTGACTAGAAAACAATACCCAAAGTTCTGTGATATATAAGTTGTCTACAGGAATGAACTTTCATGCCCTAATATGTGGTCAACACTCCTGAGATATACAGTTCGACCGTTGAGCCCTCACCTTCCATAATTGTTTTTCCCTGTCCCCGTCACCTTCCTACTTCTCTCTTGATATGCAATTGGCAAGATTTAATGCTAACGCTTCGTCATACATAAACCTTAAACATGTCACTAATGACAAAATGGCTCGAGGATATCTCCCACACTTCTTCCATATGCAAATTGATCATAAAACTCCCAGAGAATCTCTTCTTCCATGGTACACATTTTGCATTGATGTTCCGAGACATACAATTTGACCCTTGGGAAGTCTCATCTCCTAGTGAACCATTGTCACCCTAATTCTGAAGGTCATCTGACTGCGTTCCATGCTTTCCCATTTCATGGAATTTATTTCACGGATCCTCGGGTTGGCGGATTCACGAAATCTCCAATTCTTAGTCATTGTTTACTCTGTCAGCCACCTTTTCACTTCTTTCAAGGTATGTAACGACCAAGTTTTAATGTTGATAGCTCATCATGCAACAAGTGTACAGACCACCATTAAAAAGGAAAGTGTCAATGTGAAAGTGAAATTTAAATGAAGCTCGACTCCTCGAACTTAAAATAATTTTTTTTCTCTTATTTTCTCTTTTCTTTCCAGAGACATGTAGAAAAGATCTTTCCACACATTGGCATATATATTACAAGTTCTAGTATATAAGTGAAAATGAATCCAGCCAATTGTTTCCCTATTCCATACTTGAGCCACTTTTTTGATTGCGGGTTTCTAGATAGGCAGGCTCATGTTTTCACTCCCCAAAAATTACCCAAACTTCTGTGATATACAAATTGTGAATCTTCCACGACTTGAAAACAGTGCCCCGAGTTCCACGATATACAATTTGTGCGCTAGAATGCCCCCTTAGGAGCCTGACCATCCATTTTTCCTTTCAATACTTAGTCCCAAGTTGGTTGTATCTCCATGATGTGGTACATATACTGTGCATCGATTCCAGCCTGCCGTTTCCCTATTAAATACTTAGACACTTTTTCGATTTCGGGTTCTCGAACTGGCGGGTTTAGCATTGTGTCTCCAATGTTTTGCAACTAGAAAACAGTACCCAAAGTTTCACGATATACAATTTATCCTCAACAATGCACCTACTTGCTCTAATATGTGGTCAACAGTCCCGAGAGATACAGTTCGACCTTCCTTAATTTTTGTTCCCTGCCCCCGCCACCTTCCTACTTCTCTCTTGATATGAAATTGGAAATCTTTAATGCTAACACTTCATCATGCATGAAACTTAAATATGTCATTAATGAGAGAAAGGCTCAAGGATATCTCCCACATTTCTGCCATATAAAAATTGACCATCGCACTCCCATAGCATATCCTCTTTCATGGTACACATTTTGCACTCAAGTTCTGAGACATACAATTTGACCCTTGGGAAGGCTCATCTCCTGGGAAACCATTATCACCTTAATTCTAAAGCCTGTCTTACTTCTTTCCATACTTTCACATTTCATGGAATTTCTTTCATGGATCCTGGGGTTGGCAGGTTCACGAAATCTCCAATTCATAGTCACTGTTTATTGTGCCCACCACCTTTGCAGTTCTTTCAAAGTATGCAACAACCAAGGATTAATGTTAACAATTGATCATGTAACAACTGTACAGACCGTCATTAAATATCAAAGCATTGATGAGAGAGTGGAATTTAAATAAAGATCGACTCCTCGAACTTTAAAGAATTTATTTTCTCTTATTTTCTCTTTTTTGCCTAGAGACATGTAGAAAATATCTCGGCATGCAATGGGATATATGTTACAAGTTACAATATATTAGCGAAAACAAATCCGACCAGTTTTTTTCCTATTCCACACTTGAGCTACTTTTTCGATTGCGGGTTCCCCAATAGGTGGTCTCACGTTTACACTTCCATCATTTTGTGTCCTGAAAACATTACCCAGACTTCCATGATATACAAGTTTCCCTCTGGACTATCACATAGTGCCCTCTTTCGTGATATTCGTTTTTCACTCAAAACATTTTGAGACATGCAATTTGAACCTCGGGCCCTCACCTCCAACGGTTGTACCTTGTAACCCTTTTTTGAAGCCCGCCCGACCGCTTTCTATAATTAGACACTCCTTGATTTCCATTTCCCATCCCTGCAACCTTCGTACCTCTTTCTTAATATGAAATTAGTAACCTTTCATGTGAACAACTCACCATGCAGGAATCGTCAACATTGTCATTAATGAGCGAAGCACTTGAGGAGATCTTCGATTAATTTGCATTAAACCAAGATCTGCACAGAGTTACAATCCTTAATTGCTCATTGTCGTATGTCATGTTCAGACTTCCACGTATGCAATTACTAGTATTTAATGTTAGCAACACATCACGCAACAACAGTCTAAATTGTCATTAATGAGCGAAATTCTCGTTGATATGTCCCATTCAGACGCATTGGACCAAGATTTTCCCAGGATTATATTACCCCTTCCAACTATTCATTTCAAACATTGTCTAGAGAAAATCAACATTCTCGTAAAATTATGGCAGCATCTCGACAACAATTATGTGGAGATACAATGAATATATTTGGATGTGAGCATCGAAACTGCCAGTGGTCCAGGGCATACTCTTACTATTCATCACATTCTACCCAGAATGAAGTGATTTGGACCTCTGGAATCGCTCATGCAGGCTGCGTCCCTCAGGTTTTTGACTATAAGATGGTGGTCTCTTAGTGTGCCAAAAAATATATTTCAAGCCAAATAATTATTCCAGTGAGTGACCATTCTATTGTTTCTTTGTCACCTCAGGTCTTCCGCAACATGTTAAGATTGTCGGAGCCAACACTAACCTTAAGAGGACAAGACTGGAAACAGTTCCTAGAAAAACATGACAACGGGTTGGAACTCTTACCCGAGCTCCTTGAAGACCTGAAAATAGTTCCTGAATATATCATAAGTTTGTAGGTCAGTTCCTTTAGAAATCCGTTGTGGGAAATTGCTTGGTTGTTTACAAGAATAACAGGACAAGAATCCACATCAATCACTTCCCATATCGTTATTTATATTTTGTACTTCACAATCAATGAACAATTCATTTTCGATTGGGGAAATACAATTTCCATTGAAATCTGTTCCCAACTATCATGATTCAAAGAATCAAATAAATTTTATATGTCACTGTACTTGGTTTTCGCAATAGTGCATTGTTGTCTGTTTCCAGAACTCTCTTTGTCCAAGAACATAAACTATTAATTTGACCCAGTGACATTCTGGTACCAGGCCTTGTGGAGGCACAAGGCCTCCCATTGTTTTTATGAGGTTTTTAATGGGTTTGTCTTAGGTTTCAAAGATTTATTATTAGGATAGGATGCTCCTCAGCTATCTGTCTAGGAAACCAAGTTTTTGGACAGGAAGGGGACACTTGAACAAAAGGAAAATTACAGTGTAATAATGATATTTGGCTGCAAGGAAAATCTCGCTTTCCTTCCATGCCACATCACGGAAAATATGTTTGTTGTAGAAATAGCAAGGCAATACAACCACTGATTTCATTTTTTCCATGACAAGAGAAAGAAAACAGTTCATTCCTCTACCCTGGAAAGTTGGGGACTTCGTGTGCAGAAACATCAACAAGATTGATGAATTCGCAGGTCATTTCAAGAGCTTGAACCTAAAATATGTTGAAAGGATAAAAGGGTTCGACCCTAATGAGATTTTTCGAGAACATTTACTATATGTTGGCTTTAGAAACTCTTTTATCCATACACGCCTAAACGAAGATAGAGAAAATGATGAAAACACTCTTTCTTCTGTTGATTGCGAGGTAGAGACATTACAAAGCGCAACTAAATTATACAGAAAACAGGGAAAAGGATCATGTGAAAATAGTGGCCAGTCCCCAACCAACACTCCCAAGAGCATGAAATCACAAAGCATCGCTTCAATGGCCCACCCCAGTAAGAAAGAAACCCCAACATATTCGAACGGAGGAGGAGATAAGAACCCTCTTTGCGTAAAAATTGATATGTATCACAAGCTTCCCCTGACGAAGAAGAGAAAAAACATTGCAAGGCAGATAGAAGAACGCAAAATTGAAAGTGAGCACATGAAACTTGAAACTTTTGCGGATGCCCTATTGCAGAAAGTTTACTCACACACCAACGCTATGCACCATAGTTCCACAATGAAAATAGATGAGACCGACATTTTTGACGAAGATTAATCTTTCGTATTCCATAGAGTTTTTTTTGACATCCAATCTAAAAATTTAATCATTGAAAAGAGAGATGTAACAAATAAGAAAGGAAAATCTCATACATAGATTAACTTTAAGAAAATGTTGTCATGCCAAATCTCCCAATTTCATCGTGTAACGAGTGATTCCATTGGAGAAATTGAAGCGGAGAATTCCAGACTGAACAACCGAGTCAAGGAATTTGAGGAGGCTTTCATTGTTGCCCCAGTGTTTTCCAGTCCTTTAGAAAAAATCGTGCCTACTACTCCTGGAGCCAAGTTCTCTACTCTTGTAGCCAAATTAAAAGGATCCTCTAGCCTCCTCACATCCTATAGAGTTGTTGTAGATAAGAAAATCAACAAAATAATGAAGCTAGTTACTGAGTCCTGGGAAACATAACAAAATATAGCTTCCTTTCGAAGGAGGGAAAATGATTTGCATGGAGATTTGCAGATGATATTAAAAAATGAAGAACATTTCTATGAACAAATGGTGACCCCTTTTTCTGACCATGCCATCAACAACTGAGATCTGAAAAGAAGACAAGAGGATCTCCCCTCCCCAAGGTGGATTAAACAATTAAAATCATCCTGGCAAAAGAAAGTTAAGAACCTGAAGCTCATTGTTGAATCATGTGAACAAGACATATCAGAGAAAGAAGAATTATTCAAAAACCTAACCCAAATAAGAATTAGTCAAAAGTACCAACGAGGTTGAAGACCCAAACTTAATCCTCAAATCCTTGTCCTTGACCAAACAAGCCTTCGATGAACAACTTGACATTTTAAATGGGTTGCCTTTAGAAACGTTCTACAACATCCTTGAATATTGAGCAGATGAGGTCGAGAACTGGCTAGTGGACTATTCGGCACACAATGAATAAATTGAACATGCTTTGCATAGTATTTTTATGGATCTAAGGAAATTATAAAATGAGATTTTCAACATAGAAATATGCGATGAAATCAACGTGGCCCCCATGAGAAGCTACATTGAAGAATGGTTCCAACGGAGAATGGACAAGCTCATCGATGAAGAGAAACAACTGGTTGGCACGATTCTAGTGGTCATCGATGACAGCAACAAAAACACATTGGATTCATAGTAAGTCTATATTGATCACATCTTGTTTTCTTTATCAATCCAGTTAGTCTACCTCTTTAAATAGAAATCTCTAACCAAAGACTCAAAACGTTCAATTTCTTCTTTTCGGGTCTTCCTCTCTATTGTCGCACATTTCTTCTTTATACAGTCCTATTTCTTGTACTTATTTCTTTTATGGTCCGCGGGAGCCCGAATCCCAGTCTATATGAAAAGTGCATTTAAATTTCCAGAAATATGGAACAGATTCCAAAAATATGTAACAAACATTATTAATATTTGATAAATTTCAAAGAAAACTCTTTCGAGAATGTTAATTTCTTTTTCCTTCAACTATGTTGGATGTGAGGAAATTGTGTTTATTATATTTGAATGTTTAATGTATGTGATACCTGGTCCATTTTTCCAAAAAAATAATTCAGGAATGTTAATTTTTTTTTCCTTCAACTATGCTACATGTCGGGAAATTGTGTTCTTCTAAATTTTCTAAGCCCCATGTTTGAACTATACACACCTGAGTAAGAAAGTGCCTCTACCAATTCTATATGACAAAAGCATTTAAATTTCCAGAAATATGGAACAGATTTGGAACATTATTATTTTTTGTTAAATTTCAAAGATATGACAAAAGCATTTATTTTCAAAAACTTGAGGAACATTATTAATTTTTGATAAATTTCAAAGAAAACTATTTCAAGAATGATAACTTTTTTTAAATTGTGTTTATTATATTTGAATGTTTAATATATGTGATTCCTGGTCCTTTTTCCAGGAACGTTTATTGCAAGGCATTATTAATTTTTGATAAATCTCAAAGAAAAGTAATTATGGAATGCTAATTCTTTTAAAATTTTCTAAGTCCCATGTTTGAACTATACACACACCAATAAGAATTTGTGGCTTGCCAGTGATACAATGCCACAAGTCATCCTCTCATCCTCTGCATAAATACCACGTGTACTTCAAGCAGCTTCTCACTCATCTCTACTTAGTCCCATTGTACTAACCTGGTTGGGACTAAGTTGCCATGCAACCCTTGTTTATATTTTTAAATTTTTTCAACTATAAAAGAAATTAAATTTTTCAGTTGTAATGTAATAGCTTGTGAAAATATAACAAATTCAAATAAAATTTACATTTATAAAATTTAAACATGTTCATAGATCTTAAACTGATTTTTTTTTCTATTTATTAAATAAACTTAAAAGATATTTTTAAATAGATATCTATACTACAAAGTTAGTTTTATTTATCTCTCAAAGTCATTTGTTTTTATATTAATGTGATATTCTAAACTTATCACATAAATTTATTAAAGATAATTAAACTAGCACAGTCCCTAACTCGTGGTTGGTGAGCTTACGAGTGTGGCCACAGCTAGTGATATCAAGTAGACGTGGTAATAAGTTAATGAACACAGGCATTTTTAAACATGACTAGGTAAATGCAAAAAAGTAAGCATATAAACGGATGTCTTTATAATAGCTTGAAAGTTAATGGATTATAATAGCTTGAAAGTTAATGGATGAAATCATAGCCATTCATTAATTGTGACGACTAAGAATATTCTAGGCATATTTAATCTCGTCCATAGAAAACATATTAACAACTAAAACCCTATTAAATGTGCCCATTATCAATAGGTGTATCCCTTTCGGCTTAAATATACTATAAAAGCGATTCCAAAACAAGACAACCCAGAAACCTTTGAACGGACCATAAATTATGACAAATTTGTCACATGTGAGTTTTTAGCTGCATGCGATTTTAGTGACAACTTGTGCTTAGCCCTGGACACCAATGCCCTCAAAGATCACAATTGATTACAACCTACGAACTAGATATCAAGGCAAAAATATGAATATGTGAGCACATGCCCGTCATCTCGGATTTTGTATATTTTCAAACGGTGGGCTCATCCTTCTCCAAAAGTCCGATAATATTCATGTCGGATACTTCAGTATCTACAGCTGTGAAATCTTTTCCAGTGATCTTCATGTCGGATACTTCAGTATCTTCAGCTGTGATATCTTTTGCTTTGCTCCAAAGTGTACAGTAAAGGCCCACAACAATTAAAGTAATGCGCCTACCACAGGAAGACAGTTTTAGCATCAACATCAGAATCCATCGCGTCTTAAAATACACTTAGGTTTGGAAGCAGTTTTAGCATCACAGTTAATGGCATATTGAAATAAAGCTGGTAATGTACAACACTCTGTCCAATGGTTATTTCAATGCCCAATATATTCATCTGTAATTTATCAGATTGCATGTATTTTACTTACCATTCAACTTTATGATACAGATTAAGAATGATAAGCTCAAAAATTGCAGTGGCAATCATGCTCACTGACCTTAAAATTGCCACGAATGCAAGCGCTCGTTGGCTTACACACCAAGCTTCGAAAAGTATCTCAATGCTGACACATATTATTCCGGGATCATTCCACATATTTATGCGTCTTTAGCCATCAAATTTTTGGGGAACATTCCACATATGTATCCATCTTTAACAATCATTCTTTTGGCGTTTGTTAGAATTAGCATGTTGTTGATGCTAAATATGTAAAGCCGTTGAAACTTTCTTTTCCAGTGAGAGTAGTTTTGTGGAGAGTTCATATGCTTACCACGTACACAACGCTCAGAAGCTCAATAATCCAGCTTATAGCTCAGATATTGTATTTCTTACTTCATAGGTTACAAAAATTAGAGCAGATTCTACTGCTCGATTCTGCTGGATTAACAAAGATCAGTGTGTTAATGATAAGTGAGCCTGATAAGTCTCTTCAAAACATGCGCCTGTACTCAGTTTCACTTTCATATAATCAACTGTCCACGAATTATAGGAATTGCAGGTATGGAATAACTAGATTAAAATTTATGGGCAAGAAACTTGTATAAGGTCATGACCATTGCAGCTGTGACACTTATACTTATAACTTTGCCTAAACCCTTTTCTTTGTACTTCAAATTTTTTATACTAAATTCTGTAAAGAAGAATAAAACTAACTTTAACGAGTAGAATGAACAGATTGTGTATTTAACATGATTGTGTATTTAATATATTTCTTTAAATGAAACTCATTTCATATATATTTGACATGTTCCATCTCTTCTTCTTGTAAGGTAATTAAACATGATCCTCTTAGATGTTATCACTTTTATTGATATTTCAAGTGCAAAATGAATTGTCTTCTCAATATATATTTGACATGTTCCATCTCTTCTTCTTGTAAGGTACTTAAACATGATCTTCTTAGATGTTATCACTTTTATTGATATTTCAAGTGCAAAATGAATTGTCTTTGTAGATATGTTGAAATATGAAAACCCTATCAGAACTAAAATAAGTAACAAACTCTTCTTAAAAATAGATTCTTAGAAATAGACTCTATTTTAAAGGAATTTTTAAGAGTTTCAATTAAATATAAATTTTGTGTACTTGCAGTTCCTTGGATTATCATATGTAGTGAATCAACCCTTGATCTATAATGGTCAAGTATAATATAAAATTATGTTTTTTTCTTACTCTTGAGACTCTCAAATGAATAAGACTTTGCACGTTGGTTAGTAATAATGAAATTTAACTTTCGCTTTTGAGATATGAAATGAATAGCATGATTGAAAGTGTCTTCATCCACAAAATTTGTGTTCCAATTATGCATAACATCATGATTTATATATGGAATCATCTCAAACTCATTGTAATTCATCAATTTATTCTTATACAATCCATAAATGATCTCCCACTCACTATCCCTATAATTTATAGGAGGATCTGGAACTTCTTCTTCGTCAAATTCTAGTGGATTGATTGGATGTAATGGATTGTGTTCACCATCATTCCATGGTTTGTATAGCATGTTTTCCTAATTAATCACTATCTCATCAATTGTGTGTCCTATATCTCTATGAAAATCATGGAAGGTCTTCTATACCACCAACTCAGGACAACAAAAGTCTATGAACTTAGCATCTTCTCAACTGGGAACTGAGCTAAATCGAGGAAATACACATATAATAGATGCATTCTTCAATGGTAACTAGTTATCCCCACATCAATGTTTTTCATACGACCGTGATTTTGTGACATCTATCAATATGGGTTGGTCACTTGGTACATGAATCAATAAGAGAATTATCGTTGTTAGCATTATATGCATCAATATGGACTTGTTTGAAAACATCCATACATTGTTTGAAAACATTCATACCAACATTCAAAACCAACAATCGATGACTACACTCAGAAAGATGAAGCTCTAGAAGAAATTGTCATGTCTCTTATGCACCTATATCCCTATCAACATTTATTTCACGCAAAAAAATCATGTATGCATGTGTTTTTTGTTCAGTTTGATTTTGAATAAAAGAGAGATGCATCAACATATCATTAAATGTTTTTTATCATTTTTCGGACTTGGAAACATATTTTTCTATCTAATTAATTAACACACATTCTGAAAGAATAGGTTGACAATGTATATTAGTGCTCCACATAATCAATGTTTCATGATGTTGTGCATTCAATTTATCATAATTTCATCTCGGTTCATATTTATTTTCTCCATTCTCATCAACATAAAGTTTTGATTCATCACATAGATCCCATGGTTCCTTATATCAACATACCAATTTTCCAGCCTTTTTTCAGTGTCAAAATTTCTCATTGTAGTTGATGTGATGCTCAAAAAAATTGAGAAGTTATTCATAATCAGTCATAAGATCAGATTGAATTTTTTTTTGCATGTCCTTTAGGCACATATGATCATCAACATTGAGTCTAAAATTCAGGTTAGATTCAGTGTATACGACCATCCTTGCTTAAAGGACACACAATAAATATTTCAGTATGATCATATGATTGTTTTATGAAAAACTTCTCAGAAGAAAATAAGTATAATCTAAATCTTATGCACTTATTTTTTATTAGCTTTTATCTCAATTATATATTTTTCATTTTTTTCCAAAGAATTCCCAAGACTAAATGATTATGCAAATAAACTAATAACTATATTCATAACAGGTATCTCAAGGAAAACTTTATATATATCATAGTTTATGGTTTAACTAATGCATCATATATTTTTCCTAAATATGTACCAAAGAGATTGGTTGTAGAGGTTTATTACCAAACTATGCTTCAAGGGTTTAATGCATCATTGTTAAAGGAAGAAAAAAATAAATTGTAATTCTATATGGTTTTAGATTAGGACACTATTTTATAAGAAATACAAAGCACGTAAGAGAAGAAGAAGTTTTCCAGTGGAAAAATAGGTTTCATATTGCACGGTTTCAAAGGAATAATCCAAAGGGTTTATTTTTAAAGCATGCCATGTTGATCACACACTTATAGTGAGAGGGGGTGGTGAATCAGTATAAGACTATATTTTTCTTTTTAACATTCATAAAACATAATGAATCTATTCAATCAGTATAAAAACTAGAAGACACAATATTTAATATGGAAATCCTTTCTGGAGAAAACCATACAAACTTATTTTTATTAATTTGTAGGCACCAACCTATGATTACAATTTTTTTGTAGAAATCAACCTATTGTAGACACCAATTCCCACTATTGTTCATAAGCACTGACCCAAGTGAGACATCGATTCCATATGATGTTTGTAGGAACCGACCTACATGAGACACCAATTCCATATTACTTTTGTACACACCGACCTACATGAGACACATATCCCTTCTATTATTTATGTTTTCAAAAAATTCTTCTTTGCGCTCTTTAATTCTTCTTTCATTTGATCCATTCTATGATTGCTATGTTTTATTTATATTTTCCTTCACTAGATATAATTTATTCTTCTTCTTCCTCTGCCTCAGATCTGTACTCACTGCTTTTTCTTGTTTCCAAATCTATTTTCTAGAACGCAAGATATGATCCTCCCTAATATTCAATCATCACTCCTTGAATGATGTTCAATCGCGACACCTTAAATAATATGCATAAGAATATTACATTTTTACCCACACACTTTTTTTTTCTCATAACCCTCTTGTTTCTCTATACTTTTCCATAAGCTTTACTTTAAAACTCATGTTCTTTTGAAAAGTCATGACTTTTATTAAAAACTAATTAATTTTCCCCCTTTATTTATTTTTAATTCACCTTTTCTCATACCATGGTTTGTAAATCCATTTTCACATACCATGTGCACTTTCACTTTTACCCCTTTTAATCCATTTTTATGTTTACACCTATTTTACCTAAATTCCACTTACACCTAATTTTTAATTTTGTTTATTTTAATGTACCCAACCACCCACAGGTTGGCCACGCTACTTTAAAAAAAACTTCAAAACTGATTTCAAATTTATTATGGGATTTAATTAATAAAGAAGTATGAAAGTTAGACATGTAATAATCAAGATTCATGATACACATGAATCAAATGAACAAAATTTCATGTACAACAATACCTAGAAAACATGCATATTATGAATAGAAATTTCAAAGATAATAATAAATAGATAATGGAATATACATTATATTGAAAACACAAAGAGCACTTATCTTTCAAGTGAGAATTCACAAACTGGCTACAAACGAAGGAAATGCCTCCCAACCATAGACATTGTTGTTTCAATTCTCAACAGTAGGTCACCCTGAACTAGGGTTATGAATCCACAAGGATGGATCCTAGGAAAAAACTAAAACACACAACAATTGGCTAACATGCTCTCAGATTTTCCCAACCACACAACAATCCTAATTTCCAGCTCTATTTCCCCTTCAAATTGTACAACCCAAAGAAATGAACCCCTTTCTCTACCATGTAGTCCCTCAGGATATATTATTTCTCTCTAGGGATCTAGTACTACTAGCCAATAAATATCCCTACTGAAAACTCCAAATATTCTCATTTGTGGATAGTTCTTTCTAACTACCATCAATATCATGCACAGAGGAATCCATTCCCTCCTAGAATGAACATTTAATTATTGCAATCATCTAGCAATGACTATCCTCTACTTGCCATTTGTTTCCATTCCCATCCCAAGAGCACATGAATTAACAAAAATGAGGAACCAAAAATTAAAGAGTGTAAGAGTGAATGGAGAAGAACCACTAAACAATCCCACCAATGATGTTTATATAATTACATGAAATCAAGAACCACATGGCCTCCCCCCAAATAATCTCATGTAACCAATTTTCTCAATTAATGTCAATATGTATAAATAAAATATAACAAAAATACTTATCATTGTAAGCCCCCACTCCGGTGGAATCACGGTCCCCTATCTCTTGTCCTTATCTGTCTTGCTGCCAATAGTGTATTTTTATTAATTTTTATAGAATTATTACATTTCCTAGCCACTTCCTCTCCGTTTTAGCTTTACTGGTGCATCATCCTAATGTCACTTTTTAATTATACATTATAGTTCATAGGGATTAAAACTGGGTGTTACAATTATATATTAAAGTTTTATTTATATTTAATTGACTTTAGATTTTTTCCACTTTTACATAAAATCCATTTTCACTTAACTTTTCACTTTTTTATTTATTAAAGTCACATTTTTATTTGATCACTTACTAACCTTTGACATCAACAAAAAAAAATTATTCAATAATATCCCCCTTTGTCATGGATGGAAACTATGTACTGAAAAACATGTAATCCTCAAAAAATAGAAAGAGCTCTCCCTTGTTTGCAACTACCCCCTTGTTCATAATTCTTGTCCCCCTGTCTACAATTATACCCCTGTCTGTAATTGTTACCCTTTGAAATCAATGGAAAATATATACTCCCCCTGAGTTGTTATTCTTTACTGATCATATGAGGGGGATATCACTCCCATCTTTTGTCTCGGATATTAAACATTTTCTCTAGGACGGGGGTTGGTAAAATCATATGCAATGTGTTCCTTAGTGGAAATATATTCCATATTGACACATAGTTAAAACAATTGTTCTCTTAGGAAGTGGTACTTGATGTGTGACATCCCCCAAAATAAAATATTTTGAAATTTAAAATTTGCTTGAAATTTATTCCATTTTTAGTAAATTCGAATTTGGAAAATTTTTCCATTTATGGCAATTCTAAATTTCGAATTTGATAATTGTAATTAATTATTATCATTGTTGGGTATAGACCTGTATTGACTCAACCAACTATTTGACTATGACACTTCTTTGAAAACATAATATTTTATATTGATTGCAGTAGGACAAATGGAACAACCATGTTAAATTTAGCTGACCATGACTCCATCAGTGGGGAACATGTTGGAACTACCCCTAGGCTGATTTTTACAAGAGGTGAATCAGTGATTTGGCCATTGGCAGCCCATGAAAATCAAGGATTTAGAAAGTTGTGAAAATTCTCAAGGGAGGGAAAAAGACCTAGGCAAATTGATAAATAAGCATATGTGAGGAGGAAGGACACTGCTAAGTATGCTGAGAAAATAGATTGATTTATTTCCTTGCTATGATGAACACTGAATGAGTGTGAGGAAAGAAGGATATACCAGAATTGAAGGACATTGTTGAAGAGGAGTTTCCATGTTCTCCATCTTGGGTTCATGGTCAGGCTAGGGGGTGAATTGGGCAAGTAGTTTTGGGTGCCCTATTCTACGGTTGGGAGGAACATGGTTGTTCCCTTTGTCTTCCCGTGAGTTTTGGTTCAGATATGTTAAATTCCTCCTCCTTTGTTTTTGAATAATTTTAGATATCTGATATTATGCATCTGTTGGTGTTAAGTTGAATAATTTATGTGGATGATATATGTTCGTCAGTCTGAAGTTACAATCAAAAGTTAAAAGTATTCTTGGCAGAACTCCCTACGTACACCTGAACTTGAAAGGATAGATGAATACTTAGGAATTGAACTGTCTACATATACATTACATAACAACTCGTATATATATGTATATATGATTATTGTTCATTATATGTTATAGCTACGACTGTATTAATATGGGTTCTATATGTTATATATTGGATAGTCATCTATTCTATTAAAGAGATATACTTATATTACTACTATAAGGGAGAACCATTTCCATTACAGGTCCCATGTACGAGTGTACAGATTTACAAACAACACCTATTGTCTGTAATATAAAATAAAGTTAAACTTGGGCAATGAACGAAAATTACAAATTACTGTGTCTGAGTCGAGCCTAGGATAGATCTATTTTCTATCGAAAACAATCAAATTCATATTGCAAATTTTGAAACTTTAAGTTTGGGTAGTACCTCTACCGGTTAAGAGATCATCGTGAGTATGAATTTTTTTTTACAAGGTTTATTCCTGTAACAGACTTTCAAAGCTATAAAAACATTTATAGAAAAAATAGACAAATATCAGAGGTTTTATATTCCTTGTTAACTGTACAAATTTAAAGAAAAAAATGATTTAGGGTTTACGAGGTATCAAATACCCTTACAACTGCGGTCCAGGATAAATACAGAAGTGTTCATTCAATAAATATTATAAGGAATGGCGTAGAATTAGTAGCATACATTTATGAAAGGAATATGCCAGAATCAAAATACAGTACCATATCTGCATTACAATGACAAAACTCAGGTTTTCTTAATACATAAGGCGTGGATTCCGGCTACGCCGATTTGACAAGAAAATGAAGAAAATGATTAATTTATACTTTCTCACATTTGTAAATAGGGATTTCAATTACAGAAAATTGGAGTACACTCAAATTATAATACAGAGTAAAGATCAGTCTGAACTACTATAGATCCAAGTGAAATATCACAAGAGAAAACATAGGAGTTTTATTATCAAATATAGTTACACCAAAGATCTACGATTGCCAAATGAATTGAAATCATTCTACAAGAGATGGAAATAAAATACCATTCTTACATTCTTTCATTTCTTAAATATCGAGAAACAATCCATTATAGGAAAGGAATCTAACATATTCTTCCTTTAAATAATTCTTAATACAAACTGTAGTAAGAAATAGATTTGATCTTGAGTAATCATACAAAAAGTTAAAACTGATTCTCGAAATTCCTCTGTGAGGAGTAACGGAGTTAAAAGCTAACACACAACGAACGATTTACAGAAATAGTTCCATAGTTGAATTCTTCCATCCTCAACTGTCTAAGCCTATCCGACAGGAACAAAATGGAACCTGAGTACCTATTGAAGGGGTGATATCCTTGTACACATATCCTCGCGTAGTCAAAATCCCTACACAAGAATTACGAAGGATAGCCCTTAGATTTTGAATAACAGGAAATATAAATAAAATAAACAAAAGAAAATGAGTAACCTTAGGAAAGGGAGTATGCCAAAGTGTTACTTAACTTAAGTGGAGGGAGGTGAAACCCTTCGCCATCACCAAGAGCCATGAAATTCTGCAAACCTAGAAGAGGGGAGGAGCCCTAACCTTCTTGATGGGTACCCCTCGCAAAACCAAAGGGGCCCATCATTAATGTAAGAATCAACAAATGACCGAAACATTTTTGAATAAAGGATTCATTACATGAATACTAAAACTAAATAATGTGCATATTAAATTTAAAATACTAGAACCGTATTACAGTAATTTAAAGAAAACAATAGGATAGAACCAGTGTTCTATCTAACACTCTGCAAGTAAATTAAAAGAAACACATAGTCAATACAATGTCGAAGCCCCAAATGCTCATGCCCTTTTAAGATGATTGGAAAGAGAAAGGGGCCACACAAAACATAACCCGAACATCTTTAAACATAGTTTTATGAGTTGTCGAGGAGTATTGGGGAGATAGGGATCGATGACCTCTCTTTTCTTCTCACAGTCCGAACAAAAGCAACTACCAGAGAGGTTCCAGTTTTTATAAAATAATTGGGTTTGACATACAGATGTATCTAAGGCCCTAACATAGTCAAACATACGATTTCCTTCCGACGAAATATAATCCTGGACTAGTAACGAAGGAAGGACGAATGCAGGAGGGGAGAAAGAAGGACCTATGGACAAGTAATAGGATAATATCGGAATGGAAGTCGAGAAAGACATAGAAAAACTACAGTAAACAAAAGTAATTATTTTCATTAGGATAAACACTTACTAGACGGGAGATATGAGAGACGTTCCAAGTTGTCATGCCCATGTACAGGTAAGTCGAGACAATAGAAGTAAGATGCAGTAGTATAAACTCAGATTAGACTTTGTAACAAGAGAAAAATGAGTCATGGCAGTTAACCTAATACACAAACCCTGAGCCTATTGAATGTGATGGGAATGTTGAGGAGATGGACCATGTGACAATAGTGATGTGGAGTGTCCAGGTTGGGTGAGGGGACATGATGACTCTCACTACCTCCACTACCATTAATGGATGAAAAGATATTTAAATTCGTTTGTCAGTACATCTAGTCACATTTAATATTTTTTCAGAGGACAAGTAAAGATCTCCTCACAAACCCTTTCGACTAGCTCAGTTAATGACGGTGGTTGGAGTCAGTTAAGTCGGGAAAGGGTTCGATCAACTGCCACTTCAGAGTTGGCTTCCAACTATTAGTTATTGGGTTTAAGTTTTAGTCAACAGTTTGAATTACAAGTAACCCCTCCAATTTGGGGTCACCTTTATCAACAGTAAAACCAATAGGTTTAACACTTAAATAACTATTTCAACCCCTTCCTTGTGTCTCTATAGTTTTTGGGGTTCTGAAGTTTAGGCTTGTACGCATTATGAATGTGGATGTTAATCAATGGGATGGAAACCTAAGTATTAGGCCTATGTCTAATTCATATTACCACAAAGTATTAACGTGTAACCATTTACAAGAACGAGTATAACTTAAATGAGTATGGAAGAGTAACACTAGTCTGTGGAAAGAGAAATTGAATGCACATGTTATCACGTTTTTTTTTTAAATGTTAAGGTTTTAAATCTATCATACAGCCTTAGAGCATAATTAAAATTTTCTTTTATGATGAAATCGAGGTTTATTACATATGGTATCAAAACAAAAAGTTACAACACTGGGCCTGAACAAGACCACTTTAGTTACTTAATAAATATTTGGTTTTATATAAAAACTAATAAATCTTTTGGTTACAAATAGAAAGCTATTTTCTGTTTTCATGATTAATTATGGCATCTCAGGACAATGTAGAAAATAGGATGGAAGAAAATCTGCAGCAAAGATCTGCTGGAGATACAAGGAAGAACAGTGACAGAAGCTCACCCATGGAAGTGTTGGAAACAATGAGGAATCTTATTGTTGAACTACAATTTTTCAAAGATGACAATGAAAAATTGAAGAAGGCATAGTAGGAATAGCAAGAGATAAACGAAGTCCTGCTGCACAGAATAGTGACCAAAAAAATCCCAAAAGACAATAATAATGACGAAGAAGTCAGCAAGAGAGCCTCCAATAACTCAGGACCAGAAACAAAAAAAGGAG
>CBVK0102041519.1:0-16884 GCA_900067695.1 Picea abies
GACTGCATGGTATTCCTAAAATGGTGATTTCAGATAGAGACATAAAATTCGCATCCGCCTTTTGGAAGGAATTGTTTGCAGGGCTAAATACCAATCTGAATTTCAGTATGAGTTATCATCCACAAATGGATGGGAAAACTGAAATGACAAACCAAATCATATAGGATATGCTCTGCATGTATGTAAGAAGAAAACCGAGCAAGTGGGAGGACTATATACACTTGGTAGAATTCGCATATAACAATGTGTACCAAACTTCAGGAAAGTTGAGCCCTTTCGAAGTACTGTATGACAGAAAGTGTACGACTCCAATTAGCTGGGATAACCCGACTGACAGACTGGACCTGAAATGCTCCATGAAATGGAGAACATGGTAAGAAAGGTACAACAAAACTTGAAAGAAGCACAAGACAGACAAAAGAGTTATGGAGATAAAAAAAGAAGGCACTTGGAATTCCAAGTGAGAGACCATGTTTATTTGAAAGTCAAAGCCTGAAAAAGCTCGTTGAAGTTAGGGAACTATGCCAAGTTGGCACCCAGGTTTTGTGGGCCCTTCGAGATACTAGCTCGAATTGGACCTATAGCATACCAACTTGCATTTCAAGCTAATCTAAGAATTCATAATGTATTTCATGTTTCTTTGTTGAAAAGGTATATTCATGACCCTACTCATATGATTGGTTGGAACTTGGTGTAGGTGGAACCTGAAGGCGAGTTCCAGGTGGAGCCCCTGCGCATTCTGGACCGAAGAGAAATAACACTTCGGAACAGAGTCGTCACTCAGGTAAAGTGCAATGGAAGCACTTTAGGCATTCATCCAATCTTGTTCTAGGAAAGGAAAGAACACTAAGGACAGTCTTTTACTGAAGGGGGAAAGGATGTGACATCCCCAAAAATAAAATATTTTGAAATTTAAAATTTGCTGGAAATTTATTCTGTTTTTAGTAACTTTGAATTTGGAAAAAATTTCCATTTATGGAAATTCCAAATTTCAAATTTGATAATTGTAATTAATTATTATCACTGTTGGGAAGAGACCTGTATTGACTCAACCAACTATTTGACTATGACACTTGTTTGAAAACATAATATTTTATATTGATTGCAGGAGGACAAATGGAACAACCATGTTAAATTTAGCTGACCATGACTCCATGAGTGGGGAACGTGTTGGAGCTACCCCTAGGATGATTTTTACAAGTGGAAAATCAATGATTTGGCCATTGGTAGCCCCTGAAAATCAGGGATTTAGAAAGCTGCGAAAATTCCAAAGGGAGGGAAAAAGACCTAGGCAAATTGATAAATAAGCATATGTGAGGAGGCAGGGTGTTGTTAAGTATGTTGAGAAAAGAGACTGATTTATTTCCTTGCTGTGATGAACACTGAGTGAGTGTGAGGCAAGAAGGATATGCCGGAATTGAAGGACATTGCTGAAGAGGAGTTTCCAAGTTCACCCTCATGGGTTCATGGTCAGGCTAGGGGGTGAATTGGGAAAGTAGTTTTGGCTGCCCTATTCTACGGTTGGGAGGAATGTGGTTGTTCCCTTTGTCTTCCCATGAGTTTTGGTTCAGATATGTTAAATTCCTTCTCCTTTTTTTTTGAATAATTTTAGATATCTGATATTATGCATCTATTGGTGTTAAGTTGAATAATTTATGTGGATGATATATGTTCATCGATCTGAGGTTACAGTCAAAAGTTAAAAGTATTCTTGGCAGAAATGCCTATGTACACCTAAACTTGAAAGGATAGATGAATACTTAGGAAATGAACAGTCTATATATATGTTACATAACAACTCGTATATATATGTATATATGATTACTGTTCATTATATGCTATAGGTATGACTGTATTAATATGGGTTATGTATGTTATATATTGGATAGTCATCTATTCTATTAAAGAGATATACTTATATTACTACTATAAGGGTGAACCATTGATTCTATTAAAGAGATATACTTATATTACTACTATAAGGGTGAACCATTGCCATTATAGGTCCCGCGCACGAGTGTACAGATTTATTGTCTGTAATAGAAAATAAAATTTAACCTGGGTAGTGAACAAAAATTACAAATTACTGTGTCTGAGTCGAGCCTAAGATAGATCTATTTTTTGCCGAAAACAATCAAATTCATATCGCAACTTCTGAAACTTTAAGTTCGGGTAGTACCTCTACCGGTTATGAGATCATCGTGAGTAGTATGAATTTTTTTTTAAAAGATTTATTCCTATAATGGACTTTCAAACCTGTACAAACATTTATAGAAAGAATAGACAAATATTAGAGGTTTTATATTCCATGTTAACTGTAGATATTTAAAGACAGAAAATGATTTAGGGTTTATGAGGTATCAAATACCCTTAAGACTACGGTTCGAGATAAATATGCAAGTGTTCATTCAATAAATATTATAAGGAATGGCGTAGAATTAGTAGAATACATTTATGAAAGGAATATGCCAGAATCAAAATACATTACCATAGCCGCATTACAATGATAAAACTCAGGTTTTCTTAATACATAAGGCAGGGATTCCGGCTACGCCGATTTGACAAGAAAAAGAAGAAAACGATTAATTCATACTTTCTCACATTCGTAAATAGGGATTTTAATTACAAAAAATTGGAGTACACTTGGATTATAATACAGAGTAAAGATTAGTCTGAACTACTATAGATCCAGGGTTAAATATCACAAGAGAAAACATAAGAGTTTTACTATCAACACTGATATAGTTATGCCAAGGATCTACAATTGCCAAACGAATTGAAATCGGGCTACAAGAGATGGAAATAAAATACCATTCTTAAATTCTTTCATTTCTTAAATATCGAGAAACAATCCATTATAGGAAAGGAATCTAACATATTCTTCCTTCAAGTAATTCTTAATACAAACTGTAGTAAGAAATAGATTTGATCCTGAGTAATCATACAAAAAATTAAAACTGATTCTTAGAATTCATCTGTGAGAAGGAGTAACTGAGTTAAAAGATAACACACAATGAACCATTTACAGAAATAGTTCCATAGTTGAATTCTTCCAACTTCAACTATCTAAGCCTATCTGATAGGAACAGAATGGAACCCGAGTACCTATTGAAGGGGTGAGATCCTTGTACACATATCCTCGCGTAGTTGAAACCCCTACAAAATAATTACGAAGGATAGCCCTTAGATTTTGAATAACAAGAAATATAAATAAAAGAAATGAACGAAAACGAGTAACCTTAGGAAAGGGAGTATGCCAAAGTGTTACTTAACTTATGTGGAGGGAGGTGACACCCTCCACCATCGCCAGGAGCTGCGAAATTCTCTAAACCTAGAAGAGGGGAGGAGCCCTAACCTTTCTGATGGGTACCCCTCGCAAAACCAAAGGGGCCCATAATTAGCGTAAGAATCAACAAATGACTGAAACATTTTTGAATAAAGGAGCCATTGCACGAATACCGAAACTAAATAATGTGCATATTAAATTTAAAATACCAGAACTGTATTACAGTAATTTAAAGAAAACAATAGGATAGAACCAGTGTTCTATCTAACACTCTACAAGAAAATTAAAAGAAACACAGAGTCAATACAATGTCGAAGCCCCAAATGTGCATGCCCTTTTAAGACCCTCGGAAAGAGCAAGGGGCCATGCAAAACATATCTTGAACATCTTTAAACACAATTTTATGAGTTGTCGAGGAGTATTGGGGAGACAGGGATCGATGACCTCTCTTTTCTTTTCACAGTCCGAACAAAAACAACTACCAGAGAGGTTCCAATTTTTATAAAATATCCGGGTTTGACATACAGACATATCTAAGGCCCTAACACAGTCAAACATATGATTTCCTTCTGACAAAATATAATCCTGGACTGGTAACGAAGGAACAACGAATGCAGGAGGGGAGAAAGAAGGACCTATGGACAAGTAACAGGATAATATCTGAATGGAAGCCGAGAAAGACATAGAAAACCTATAGTAAACAAAAGTAATTATTTTCGTTAGGATAAACACTTACTGGATGGAAGATATGAGAGACATTCCAGGATACCATGCCCGTGTACAGTTAAGTCGAGAAAATAGAAGTAAGATGCAGTAGTATAAAATCATAGCAGACTTTGCAACAAGAGAGAAATGAGTCATGGCAGTTAACCTAATACACAAACCCCGAGCATATTAAATGTGATGGGAATGTCGAGGAGATGGACCATGTGACAAAAATGATGTGGAGTGTCCAAGTTGGGTGAGGGTACATGATGACTCTTGCTACCTCCACCAAGGCTGATTTTAAGGATGAAAATTTATTTTAAAATGTAGAAACCTTGGTGAATCTTATTAATCATTCATATGTCAACTATAAATTTTTGGCGATATGTTTGTAAAAATATTCAAATTTATGAGTATTTTATATAATTTTTATAAAATTTTGGCTATAAAATTTTGGCGATTTTAAGGTAAAATAATTTTATCCTATAGAATTTGGGTGAATCATTTTTAAAATAGCGAATCTCATTTTTGGAAAAACCATGGAAAATTAGCCCATGAGAAAAATTTAGCCCCTAAAATCATGCCTGACCTCCACTACCATTAATGGCTGAACAAAGATTTAAATTCAGCTGCCATTACATCTCGTCACATTTAATATTTTTTCAGAGGAAAAGTAAAGATCTCCTCAAAAACCCTTTTGACTAGCTCAGTTAACGTCGGTGGTTGGAGTCAGTTAAGTCGGGAAAGGGTTCAATCAACTGCCACTTCAGAGTTCACTTCCAACTATTAGTTATTGGGTTTGAGTTTCAGTCAACAGTTTGAATTACAGATAACCCCTCCAATTCAGGGTCACCTTTATTAATAGTAAAACCAACAGGTTTAACACTTAAATAACTATTTCGACCCCTTCCTTATGTCTCTATAGTTTTCAGGGTTCTGAAGTTTAGGCTTGTATGCATTATGAATGTGGATGTTAATCAATGGGCTGGAAACCTAAGTATTAGTCCTATGTCTAATTCGTATTACCAAAAAGTATTAACGTGTAACCATTTACAAGAACAAGTATAACTTAAATGAGTATGGAAGAGTAACACTAGTCTATGGAAAGAGAAATTGAATGCACAGGTTATCACGGTTTTTTTTTAAATGTTAAGGTTTTAAATGTATCATACAGCCTTAGAGCATAATTAAAAAAGAAAAAATATGATGACATTGAGGTTTATTACATGATGGGAATACGATTTGTCTTTGAGTACATAACAATATTATTTAAAAATTTTATTTCACTTGTGTTGTAACAAATGATTGTGATTGACTGCTCATATTCTACCTTAATATCCTCTAGTGTTTTCTTCATCCAGAACACTTGTGTGCAACATGTTGCTGCTACGATATACTTGGAATATGTTGTGGATAGAGAGACTTAAGATTGTTTCTTACTCAACCAAGACGCTAGACTGTTTCCCAGAAAGAATGCTGGACTCCACTTGTAATTTTTCTTTCATCCACATTTCCTACCCAATTTGCATTTTTGTATGTTATTAGAGTAAAATATTCACCTCTTCATTACTATAATCCTAAGTTGAAGGATTCATTTATATATTTGAATATCCTGTTTATTGCTTTCACATGAGTTTATTTTGGTGCATCTTGAAATCGTCCAACAATTCCCACTTCTTGCATAATTCCCTTGTTGATGTCACATATAGTAGGATTCCAATTATTGACCTATACAATTTTTTATTTTCTTCTAGATATTCAACATTTTTTCTCAATTTACAACACGCGACCATAGGTGTGTTGACTGGTGTATAGTTTTCGATTTTGAATTTCTTCAACATTTTCTTGACATACTTGGTTTTTTAAATCAATATTCCTTTTTCATACTGATAAATTTGTAATCTAAGAAAGAATGATAGTTCACCAAGCATAAACATCTCAAATTCCTTTTTCATTTATATTGCAAAATGTTGGCACATTTATTTCATACTACCTCCAAAAATATTTACATCTACATAAACCACAACAAGCAACTGATTTTCTACTATTGTCTTGATGTAGATATTATTGTTATCAATCCCTCTTTTTAACCCTTGTTGTTTTAGATATTTATCAGGTCTTGAGTACCAATCTCCAAGAGTTTGTTTTAACCCATAAGGTGGTTTCTTCAATTTTCACACATAATCCTTATTTTTTTATAATAAGAATCCTTCTATATGTTTAATATATACTTATTCCTCTAAATTACCATAGATAAAAGTAGACTTGACATCCATTTTATAGACTTTGAAGTTCTTGAAACATGCAAATGCCAAAAACATTCATATAACTTCTAGTCTAGCACCAAGAACAAAGGTTTCTTTGAAATGAATACCCTCAACTTGAGAACAACCTTTACAAACGAACATTTCTTTATTTTTCATTACTTTCCCATCTTCATTCAACTTGTTTGTAAAAAGCCATTGGTGTCGATTATATTTTTATCTGTCGGCCTTGGAGAAAGTTCCCATGTTTCATTCTTCTCATTTTGATTCAACTCTTCTTTCATAGCATCAATCCAATACTTTTCTTCATTGGCTATTGTAGATTTCTTAGGCTCTATTTTATATAGAAAGGAGAAGTTTGCATATTCTAGTGCACTTGTTAGTCTTCCTCTAGTTTGAACTCTTGTATCTTTATCACCAAGAATTAGATTTTCCGAATGATTCTTTCAGACAAATATCGATGGTGTCTTTGTATCATGGCATTCTCCTTTTTCTTCTTCATTTTCTTCTCCTTATTCTTATTTTTATTCTTTGTAGCCTAGCTCATCAACTTGAATATTTACTTGTGTTTTCACCTTTTGGTGCCCTGCTTCATCAAATTTTACATTGACACTCTCTCTGATTTTTCATAATGTTATATTGTAACACTTTCAATATTTTATTCTTGATGAATAACTAAGAAGTATACCTTCAACAACTCTAGATTCAATTTTTTCCAAATTCTCATCATCTCTATTTATGTAGCAAGTTTGCTTCTGGAAATTTTGAAGTATTTAATTGTTGTTGGTATTCCTTTCCATAATTCAAAAGGGGTTTTGTTTCTGTTGACTCTAATTTTTCCTCTATTCATAATGTAAATTGTGGTGTTGACTGCTTCTCTCCAAAACCTATCTGATAACCTGGATTCATTCAGCATTGCTCTTAACATATTTTGTACAGTTCAATTTTTTCTTTCTACCACTCCATTATTTTGTGGAGTTCTTGTAGTTGACAAATTTTTTTTTATCCCATGACTCTAAAAAAACTCTTCAAAATCATTTCAAATAAAATCACCTTATTTTTCTAATATCAAACACTTGAGTTTCAAATCAGTTTCATTTTCAACCAAGGCTTTGAATTCTTTCAAATTTTCAAAACCTTCAAATTTTTCTATTAGGAATGTAACCCATGTCTTTCTAGAATAATCATCAATGAGAAACATGAAGTAATTTTCACCTTTTAGACTTTGTGTTCTTATAGGCCCACAAAGATATGTATAGGCCAATTCCAATGGCTTCATTGTTGATTATTCCTTTGATTTAAATAATGTTCTTATTTTCTTCCCATTCTAGCATTTCTTGCAAAAAATGTTTGAAGGTTTAACAATATTCATCATGTCTCTCATTTCTTTTTTAGTGCTAATTTTCCCTAGATTATCAAAGTTCATATGGACCATTCTTCTATTCCATAACCAACTTTCATATGTTTGTCCCATATATAAATTTTCTCCTTGGATCTCATTAAGGATATATACATTATTTGATGTTCTATATGAGCTTAACACTAATAGTCTGAAGCCTTCCTTCCTTATTTCAAAACCTTGAGAATTAATTCTAAGATATTGTCCTTGATCGCACATTTGATTAACATTGAGAATATTGTATTTCAGACCATCAACATAAAATAAATTTTATGTTGTAGTGTTTTGATTATTGATATTCGAGTACCTTTTCCATCTATCCTTCTAGTAGCATCACTTCCAAACATCATACTTCCTCCGTTAAGTTCTTTCAAAGTGAAAAAATTGTTCTTATCACCTGTCATGTGGGATAAGCATACATTATCAACATACCATTGGTTTCCTTTTTTTTGAGCATGAAGGGTAGTTTCCACAAGCGTAAATTCTTCCTTCTTCTACATATCTTGTTCATGCTTATTTTTTGAACATCCTATGATTTCTTTCTTTCGTTTAAAAAGGGTATCCACTTTTGTTTTCTATAGAAATTTCCACAAGGTAAATTCTACAAAAGCATGCTTTGTGCCCATAGTTTTGGCATTTATAGCATACCACATTGTAATCAAATATAGGGGAAAATGAATTATAGTTTATGTTTGGGAATCTATAAAATTTCATGCCTTTGTTCCATACATGATTATTTCTTGTGTGTGTTCTGAAAGATATTGCTTTATGACCAAAATGATTACAGCGAAAGCAATAGACAAAGAAACAATTTTGGTACCAGTTCATGTGAGGTTGCCTTGGTGGGAAATATATTTTGAATATTCCCTTGTTGTCCCTAGGAGAAATTCCAACTTTCTACAGAACATTATCTTCATTCTTCTTGTTGTCTTCAACACTAATATAATTTTTAAGTAGATTGGTATAACTTTCAAATTTTTCTTCATTCACATTCTTTGATGGCGCTGCAACTTCCAGATCTTCTTTGGTGTTCATCTGACTCTTATCATAACCAAGACCAGTCTTATTAAATGATGACCTTTGAAAATTGATGAGTTGATATAAGGTTTCAACACTCTTTTCAAACTTCAAGATTCTTTTCAATTGAGTAATTGACTTTTCTAGGTTCTTTCTGAAGGAAACAAGTTCAACTTCTAGTTTCTCATAGGTCTCTTATTTTTCCATTAGTTGAATAATAACCACTTGTTCTATCATTCTTTCCTCTTCTAATTGAAATTTTAGGCTTATGATAATATTTTCTGATTCGTCAAGGCTTTTTGATATTTTTTATTTTGAATCACGATGCTCTTCTTCATATTTTTGCAGTTGCTCTTTTTGTTTCAATTTCCTTTTCCTTAGCTTCCTTATTTCACTTAAGGCACATATGGTTTCTTGTTCAGGATCAACTTCTCCATCTTCTTCAGTGTTTTCCTCTACTTTTGAATCCATCATTTCTTTGTCTTCATTAATCTTAGTTTCAATTGACATAAAGATAGTTTCTTCTATATAACTATTAGAATTTCTTTCAATTCTTTCTTTAGATGAGTCATTGACCTATTTTGAGTAGTGGATGTTCTTCTTCTTATAATATTTCTTCTTTTCATCATTTTCCTATTTGTGCTTATTTTTGTGTTGATGATGTTTCTTCTTTGCATCATAGTATTCTTCATTATCACTACTTTAATTTTTCTCATATGGATACCTAGCAACAAAATTTCCTACTTTTCCAAAGTTCAAGCTTTTAAATGGAAACTTGCCTTTGTATTTTCCATATCCCTTTTTTATTTTTCTCACAAAATTTGGTTCCTCTATTTCTAATTCAAAACTGGTACAATCACTTGATTTGTGCTCTTTTTTCTGCATCTTCTTTGTGGCTTTGAAATTTGTTTCCCTTTTCTATGGTTTTTTTATTTTCAGTCCTCATTTCATATGTAGTGAGGATCCCATGCAATTCATGTCCATTGTTATTCTATCAAGATCCTTTATTTCCTCAATGGATGAAACTTTGGCATCAAATATTAAAGTGATAGGTCTTATCATCATTTTCACAATCATCGATTCTTCAACCATTTCACCAAGTCCTCTGATGGTGTTGACAATTTCATCCACGTGGAGGAGATATGATACAATATTTTCTTTTTTTGTCATCTTCAGGCTCTCGAATTGTCTTCTATGAGTTTGGAGCTTAGCCTTCTTGACCTTTTCACATCCTTCATATATGTTTTGAATATTTCCCCAAATATATTTCTATGATTTACAATCCATTACGTTAACAAACTCTAATTTTGATAGTCCACACAAGATAAATTTCATGGATTCTGCATCATTTTTACTAGTGTTTTTCCCGGTCGTATCTGTTGGTGGATTTTTTGGTGTTGTATAACTAGTCATGAAACATTTCCAAATATCAAAAACAAGGGCCATTAGATATGTTCACACCATTATAGTCCAAAAGACATAGTTTTTTCCATCATCCAACAAATCCGTGTTTGTAGATAAACCTTCCTGATTGGCCATGTATGGTCTTGAGATCTACCTTCCAGTGGTTAGAATGTTTCCAAAGGAACCTTCTCTGAAACCAATTGTTAAGCACACACTTATACTGAGACGGGGGGTGAATCAATATAATACTATATTTTTCTTTTTAACATTATTAAAACATAATGAAGCTATCACATTAGTGTACAAACTAAAATACATAATATTTAATGTGGAAACCCTTTCGGGAGAAAACCAAAAAAACTTTTTTTTATTAATTTGTAGGCACCAAGCTATAATTACAAATGTTTGTAGGAACCAACCTACTGGAGACAAAAATCCCCACTATTATTCATCAACACCGAACTACAAGAGACACATATCACCTCTAATGTTTGTAGGCATCGACCTACAAGAGACACCCATCCCATCTAATGTTTGTAGGCAAAAAAATACAAGGTACACCTATCCCCTCTACTATTTTTGTCTCCAAAAGAAATTTTTTGCACTCTTTATTTCAGTTGTCACCAGATCTGTTATGTACTTACTACTTCTTTCACTTTTCCTTCACCATATATTCTTTCTTCATCTTCTTCCTCTACTTTAGATATGTATTCACTCCTGTTTCTTTTTTCCAGATCTATTTTGTAGAACGCCGAATATGATTTTCGCCAATATTTAATTGTTGCTCCTTGAATGATTTTCAATCGCCAAACCTCAAATAATATGCATAATAATATTACATTTTCACCCAAACACACATTTTTTTCTCATAACCCTCTTCTTTTTTTATACTTTTCCATACATTTTACTTGAAACGTCACGTTCTTTTGAAAATTTATGACTTTTACTAAATAATAATTAATTTCCCCCCTTTCCTTATTTTAATTTACTTTTTACCATACCATGGGTAAAACAAAACCATGATATGTAAATCCATCTGCACATACCATATACACTTTCACTTTTACCCTTTCTAATGAGTTTTCATGTTTACTTCACTTTTACATAAACTCCACTTTCACTTTTACCTTTTTCTTTAATACACTTTCATGTTTACACCTCTTTTACATAAATTCCACTTCCGCCTAACTTTTCAACTTTTGTTATATATTAAAGTCATATTTATATTTAATCCACTTACATTTTTTTTCCACCTTTATGTAAACTCCACTTGCATTTAAGTTTTCACTTTTCTATCAATTAAAGTCACATTTGTATTTGATCACATACTAACCTTTGACATCAATGAAATTTTTTTATTCAACATGCCAATTAAGTTTCTTATTCAACATCTCAATCATGTTTCTGTAACATCTTACTCTTGCAGCTCATGACATTGATTTATTCATTGAGGACACTTGTAGGCAAGTGATCCTGTTATAGTATAGGATATCTGATTCACTTATGGATTCTTATGATGATGTTGATGGACTATGATTTTTTCTTTTTTTTTTATCTATGTATTCACAAATGCTATTGACAAGTTTCCCATGAGTGTGCAATACACTTGAAATATTCAGGATGTCGATGGAATCAATGGACCTCCTTGGACATTGGATTGAGTCAGAGAATGGATTGTATTGGTTTAGGTATTTCATTTATGCATCTGTGACATATGATCTATTTTATTATGATGTTGTTTATGGATAATTGATAATGTTTCGTTGATGGATGCAGGATGACGATTTCTTGCTAATATGACTCACATAAGGAGTAAATGGGCCATGTACATAGATCAAATATTGAGAAAGAGGTGTGGCAACATCCCTGTCACAACCTACTAGCACTCTCATCGTGGCTTGAATTATAGGTTAACTATTACCTAGTTCGAGGGATCCATGATGCCGGGAGGGAATACTAAGACAATCTATCAGAAATATTTCTAAGGGGAATGCAATAAGGTAGGGTCCTTATTCCTTAGAATCCCTTAGTCTCTCACAAGGTAACTTGAATGGAGTGTTGACTTCAAGGGTTGGACAACTACAAAAACTAGTCAAAGGTGAGTGGCACCCTTGGAGAACAGAGTGCGTCTTGAAGGGCATGTTGTGTTATTAAATTTTTTTGAATTAAAGACGAGTGGAACCATTGCAGCATGAAGTGCATCTTGAAGGGAACATTGCATAAATTAAAATTTGATTCAATGAATCTAGGTGGCCTAGAAAACTTTGAGAGAATATTAAACCTTGTAAAAATTTGATCACTGTCGAATTAATTAATTAATTAAAGAATGAATTTAGTAATTGTAACCCCAATCAAAATCTATGTCTATTCTAGATTTTAAACCTAAGTCTGAGTTCTTGTAAAGAGCCCAAACTAGAATTATTAACTGAAATAATTTAGGAAGGGGGCAAATCTAATTAAGAAATTAAGAAAAAGGAAATAAGTCTAAATATTTAAGATTATACTCATATGTGCAAGAAAATTGCCAAAATGAAATTTAATATCATAAAGGAATAAAGCATGAAAGAATTGTGCAAACATAGAAAGGAATCTAGAGTCTAGTTAATGCTAGTTTAACTAGGAGAGGATTCATATTTTAACTCAACTCATAATTAGTAAGGCGTTAGTCATTAATTGGAAAAAATGGGAATATAGGGACATCTAGATGTGATTTTAGGAGCACTTTTAGGATGGGTGAGGGAAATTGATTTTTATTAAAATAAAATGTGGATTTAAATTTGCAAATTGAGGAAAGGGTAACAAGTGTATAGGGGAGATAATTCTAAATTATTTTGATTAAAAAGTGAACTAATTGTGCAAGTGTGGAAAGATTCTATAAAACAAAGGGTTGAGATGAGAAAGGGGGAAGACCAGTTGTGGGCAACATTATGCTATAGAAATTTTGACTTGTTTTACTTGTGATATTTGGGATACCCAACTTGAGAGAGGGTGGTGGCTCTACCTTGTGAGGCGAGCTATTGGCTAGAGGATTCTGGTGTTGGTTATGCGTGGTGATCCATATTTTGGAGCGGAACGAAATGATTAACATACTAAATACTAGAAACACAAAGATAGTAAGAATAACACAAATATCCAGTGAATAATATCTTCTATTAAATAATGAAAAAGGCTAAAATTGTAAAAGAAGAACTGAAACTTGCTCGAATGTTGCTAGATATCTCTAAGAAGAGATGTGGTTGTTGCGTGCATCCATCTTAGAAGAATGGATTATAACGAGGCCCCATAATTTTTTTTTATATCACTCATGAATTTCAAAACCCTGGACATCCAAAAACCTAACCCTAGAAGGTAAAACGCCAAAAGTCATGTGGTCCCTCTGGGTATGTTGGTGTAATTTGGTACCTCAACTAACTAGGGTCATAACTTTTTCATACAACCTTTGTTTTAGGCGCGCAATAGCCCATTGGAAAGGTATTTAAGAGATCTACACATTCCACCATCAGACTCAAACTCTGCCTATAGTCTAACTATGGAGAGTGAAAAAAAATTGTTTAGGGCCCCAAAAGAGCCCTAGAAGTACAACAAGATGTGTTGAGATGAAAACATAAAAAATAATATAGTTGGATTAGTCGAGAATCCACGCTTATCCGCCTGGAGAATGTGTGAGGCTTCAGAAAATCCCAGAAGTGTAGAAATCACAATTATAAAGCAGTACAAAAAGATGTGCTAAATAAAAATGGACACAATGAGCCAGTTGGAATAGGTGGGTGGCCACCAATATCCACCTAGATCAATGCTCCACCCTTAGGAAATAATGGTATCCATTGTGTTGAGTTCCCCCATCAGGTGAGGAAACTTATACTAGATTTATCCCTGAGAGACCCACTTGCCTTGTTCTAGGAGTTTCCCTGCCTTGACAACCCGATAAAGTTGGATCCACTTCTGGCGAGTTCCCTTGACCTGTGTGTCCACTATATGATCAGTGGATTCTTGTTCCATGCAATCAAGGTTCATATATGTTGGTGTTATCTATTCGATGATCTTAGAGTTGTCCAATAACGATGGTAAATATGGCCGAAGGAGGTCCACATTGAATACTGGATGCAAACAAAGCAAGGGTTGAGTGTTGATCTCAAAAGGATTTCTACCCACAACCTTGGTGATAGTGTAAGGCCCATAACAAAGTGGGAAAAGCTTCTGATAGGGACCGATGAGACTCTCCTTCTTCAAATGTAACCAGAACTTTTCGCCAACCTAAAACTGGTGTGGTACCCCGTGTTGATCATGGCACTGCTTGTACTTAGCATTGGATTTATGCAAAATCTCCTGAACCTATTGGGGGATGTGTTCAATCCACTCAATGGATCTAGTGCATTTGTCGATCGCAGAATGATCAACGAGATATTTTATTTGTGCGGTGGCAAGAGGAAGTGCAACATCAATGGGTCCCAATGGTTGGACTCCTAGACCCTCCTGAAATGGGTTCAGGCTAGTGTAACTATGGGGAAGTCTTTTGTAACTGTGTTGGACATATGGGAGACTCTCGTCCCATGTACGGGGATTCTTAGAATTGTACATGCGTAATATGTGCATAGTCATCCAATTGAAGAACTCACTTTGGCCATCGATTTGGGGCTGAAAAGCAATGGATTTGGTGAGCTTGGTATCCAATAGAGACCAGAGACTCGACCAAAAGGTGTTGAGGAACCTCTTTTCTCAGTTGGAGGTGATGGTCTGTGGTATCCCAAAGTGGACCCAAACTCGTTTGAAGAATATCTTGGTAGTATCTGCCACTATGGCATTCTTCTTACAGGCTGTGAGGATGGCCATCTATGAAAACCGATCAATGACCACAAACACGCAGTCATTTTTCGTTATTGGAGGACAAAAAACCAGACATGTAATCCATGGAGATGGATTCTCACAACTTCTCGGGAATAGGAAGAGGGGTGTATAAGCCTTGCTTCTTTATGGATGGCTTGGAAATGGCGTGGGCAATGCAAGCTCTGATATAGTTGCTGACGTTCGGTTGAAGTTTTGACCAATAAATTTTTTTTCTGAGGAATGACCATAGTTTTCTCGACGCCAAAATGTCCTACCACTTGACTGTAGTGCGCTTCCCAAATCATCTTTTCATGCTCCCTTGTAGGAACACAGAGATGGCTCAGGTGGCATAAGAGTCCATGTTGAATGTGTTATAGGAAAATCCCCCTACGGACAGGTGAATTCCCTCTTGGATCCTAAACTTCTAAGACCAAGAAAGAAAGGTGCTAACTTTGATCATTGACATCCCTTTAAACCTAGCTAAGCTAATCTATAGATAAAAGGAAGAATATGTACCTTTTTACGATGTTTTTCCTTGCCCAGTCCAAGTTGAGCTCTGATCCTCAAGCTCTTCAAAAAGTCCTGCAATCCAATCAAAGACAAAGCATGCTTAATATTCTACTGCGATTAGTTTGAAACTAGATATATCCATTAAAGACAATTTCATGTAGGTATACACAATCTTTAAGGAAACAAGCCAAGCACATGTACTAACGAGAACTCAATAGAGATACTTACATACCTTTGATGAAGCTACAACAACCTCTTCCAGCTCTCCTTGTCAAGCCCCTTGCTCAAATGATCCATAAACAAAATGACTATGCTTCACTGATTATATCCCTTATGAGATCATAAGTTTGATTCCTTCAATGTCTCCCTCCTTATGAGATCATAAGTTAGGTATTTCTCAATTTCTCCCACTCCTTCACCATGAGAATGCCTCCTTATATAAGCTTAAAGAGGCCAAACCACCTTAGAAATTATTCAGATAGATTAAGGATCTTTCTCCATCAGTTGTGGATCCTCCCTAAGATTCATCCTTGACCTCAGATTCAAATCCAACTGATTTCAGAGATAAGGGGGATCTTCCCCTGATTTCCTCAACAACATAACACTCCTCCAGAATGGTGCATAGAGCGCTACAACACTCCCCCAAAGGAGGGAAAGGAGCGCTAGAACTCCCTACTAGTGGGTAGGGGAGAGATGCCCAAGATTTCCTCAAAAAATCCCAGTGCTCCCCTAGAATGGGGTATAGAGTGCTACAACACTCCCCAAAAAGAGGGTAGGGAGCACTAGCACTCCCTGCTAGTGGGTAGGGGAGTCCTGCCCTTCAAAATTCATTTTTAAGTGGTTTTTCTCAAGGAAAAGGCTTTTTACTCTTTGTAAAATGATTTCTCCTTCTTTAACCAGTCTCTGAGGGTGTCTTCAAGTGTTCTTTGTGATTTCGTTTGAGACACGACATAGGCAAGATGATAGTATGATGTTTGTGACACTTGGGACACTTGTGGCCAAAATGCAACACTTTTAATGATGACAATAGGTCATCATTGAAGTGAGTAATTTGAAAATAAGTGACATTTGCACATGTACCCAAGAGATGATATGTGGTGGTGAAGTTTGTATCTTGTTGGTAAAGTTGGGGCCACTCCGATATTTCATGTCCATAGGAATGGAGCATAGTCGTGAGTGCAGCCATAGGAGGCTGACTGAGGCAGTCAGTGACATGATTGGAGATACCTTTCTTATAATTGATGCTAATATGGAACTGCTACAGGTAGGTGGACCACTTATGATGGCAATCATCTCTTTCCCTAGAATGCAATGTTTCCATTGACAAAAGGATTGTACAATGGAATAAAATTCCTTGGGGTATTTCTGGACAATATCAGAGAGTGTCTCACTATGGTATGCCACCGAATGCCCATGCTGAGTGAGAAGTGCACCCACAACATAGTCAGATGCATCAGTATCAATATCGAATGGTT
>CBVK0102041523.1:0-20131 GCA_900067695.1 Picea abies
TTTAATGGCATCCCAGAAGGAATCCCATGTAGGGGCCACCACAAAAATTGCAGCTTTTCTCGGAGTAAGTATATCACCAGTATTTAACATGGGGAATGACCTTGAGGAGTGCAAATGTGATATTTTCCCTATCAACAAAATTGTGGGCCGAAAAATATCCTTCGAGCAGATTCAACCATTTATTTACAGTATCCACATCTATCAGTCCTTCAAATAATGGAATATAAAAATTTACCTGTACCTTGAAGGGGGTAGCATGGCTTCTTGATGAAAATGCTTCTCCCGTGGGCAACTGTCCAAGGATCTACGTGAAGTTATCCATCATTTCATTCCTCTGTTGCGCGATGGATTGCTCAAGCAACATTTTAATAGGATCTCCTACTCCATCATATTTATTTTCATCTCCCATGGGTTGTTGTTGGGCTTGGTGTGACTGATCTGGTAATGGCTCAATTGGTTCGAGTTTCAACTTCTTGTACCGAGACCTTGTCGAGGACATGCACGAAGAAATATAAATGAAGAGCATACGGCTCTAATACCACTGATCTAGATTTAGCAGCAGAATGAACTGATTAGCTGAATGAATACCGTAAACACATATATAGGAAGAATAACACAAATATCCAGTGACAAATATTTTCTATTAAATAATGAAATAGGCTTAAACTATAAAACTACAGAATTGAAACTTGCTCGAATGGTGGTATCTTTATCTGAGAAGAGATGTGGCTGCTACATGCATCCGTCTGAGCAGAATGGATTACAGTGAGGCTCCATAGGCCCTTTTCATATTACTCATGAATGTCAAAACCCTAGAAATCCAAAAACCTAACCCTAGAAGGTGAAATGCCAAAACTCGTGTTGGCCCTATGCGTAAGTTGGTGTAATTTGGTACCTCAACTTCCTAGGGTCGTAACTTTTGCATAAAACTATCATTTTAGGCATGTAATAGCCCGTTGGAAAGATCTTTCAAAGATATACACATTCTGTTGTCAAACTTTGAATCCGTCTACAGTGTGACTATGACGAGTCAAAAAAACAATGTTTAAGGCCCCAAAACATCCCCGAAAGTAGAACAAGATGTGATGACATGAAAACATGCAAAATAATCCAGTTGGATTAGGTGAGAGGCGACCCGTATCCACCTAGAGAATGTGTGAGGCTTCAAACAACCCCAAAAGTGTAGAACTCACAATCATAAAGCAGTACAAAAAGACATGTTGAATAAAAAACAGACACAAGGAGCCAGTTGGAATAGGCGAGTGGCCACCAATATTGACTTGGATCACGAGGCCCTTTGTGGCTCGAGGTGCTAAGGGGGAAGAAGAGTACCCCTAGCATTGGGTGGGAGGTACTAGTGAAGTCTCAACAATTAGCGAGCGAACCAAGAAAGGGAGCTCCATTTTCTGAAGATCAGCTTGGGCTTCGCCACCTTCGGCTACGATATTTTATCAAAAAAAAGTGTAATTGCATTGGGCTTTTAAATGACAATGAAATTTGGTTATATGTTTCTAGTTTTCTTATTCGTCTTATATGTAATAAAAACTACCTGAATGTATTCTCCTGGTGCTCGAATGGTGATGAGATTTGGTGATATGTGTATAATTTTCTTTTCGCCGTAGTTAAAAAAAAATAAAAAAAATAAAAAACTGATCGAATGTATTTCCCCTTGGGTTGAATGGTAATGCGATTTGGTTTATGGGTATATATTTCTCATTTATCGTAGATGTAATAAACTGTGTTATCGAAATGTATTCTCCTTGGTGTGGAATGGTGATAAGATTTGGTTGTATGTGTATAGTTCTGATTTCGCCGCAGATGTAAATTAAAAAGGGAGCAAAAACCATTTTCGAACCTTGTCGTTCCCTTGAATGTTGAGTATCATAGAAGGAGATTTATCGGCACTGGAGTTAAACTAGAACACCTTAATTGCCGTTTCTCTTTACCCTTCGCAGGCTCTCTTCTTAGATAGTTGTTAATAATTATGACCAATACACAACTGAATAAGATTGGGCCTTCGCTACAGGATCACCTTCCGAGTCGATACCCGGGAACCCTTGGGGTGTACATTGGATACCGCTGCAAATCGTTCAAAAACGAAGATCTATTCTGGAGGATAACCTCAAGATCTCCTTTTCCTCTGTTCATCATTTATGCGTGCTCCAAGCAACATTAATGTCCCTTGTGGGCTCCTTCCATGGTGGCTTGGTGCTCGGATTTTGGTACACGCTGAACATTGTTGAAATCTCCCCCTCCGAAAATTGGTTTACTAGACGACTGAAGGCGCCATTTCTTTGGCGCGTCTCTACCCGAAAATTTCCCCATTGATTCACTCAGAATCCGTCCAGAGATCCACACGTTTTGAGTGATTTCATTTAGAGACTTGCATAAGATCCACACAATTTATTCCTCAACGATTAGCTCATAAACTGGCCAGAGATCCACAGGAAAATTTTCCCCAGTGATTCGCTCAGAAACTGGCCTTAGATCCACACGATTTTTTAGTGTTTACGGTTAGAATGTTGCCAGAGATCAAGGAGTCTCCTCCTGTAGCAATTCCCTCCGTCCCGCTTTCGTATTTTTCCTGCCAGCGAACCTTTGGAGCCTTCCCTTCGACAATGACTGACAGCGTTATCATAGCACTTGCCAGTCTTAATCTCTGACAGCGTGTACCTGGGATTTCGCCTTGCTTAAGGATGATTTCTCTTCTGCATGGCTCAATGAGAAACTCCACGCTTGAACTTCATTTTTCCTGGATTATAACAGTCATTCTTGGAGTGACAGACTCACCCTCTAACTGATAGAAATGGAGAAAACCTTACTCCTACTTAGGAAAGATTGAATTTCCTTGGGTCCTTATGTTGGGTTGGAAATTTAGTTATCGATACCTCCTTTTTATCATTCCTTCAAAGGATTTATCTTTCCTTAGTCCCTTCGGATGGTAGATAACTTTGAAGTATTGTTAAGGTTAAAGGTTGGATCCTCCTAATCCCTTCTCTCAATTGTAAGTTGACCCCATTTTCTTTTTCATTGATTGAGTGGTTCCCTAATTCCTTAGCTGAATGATCGATCCTTATTCAGGGTATTATTATGCAGTGTTTTATTACCTTGATATTTTTTCTTGACATCTTCATAGAGAGAAATGTGTATTAACCCGTCCTCTTGTGTTTAGGGACTTAGAGGATCATTGACGTAACCTTGCCGATGTTCAGGTTGGGACAAGGGAAGTCTGTATGGATGGAATTCTCTTAATGCCCTTTGAAGGAGGCTATTTTTTTTCTTTAGTCATCACTTAAACAATGCGAAGTTTTATTCATGATAAGTAACCCTTCATTAATATAATATTCGGATAAAATAATTATATGGATGTAAACGCAAGCCCCTAGTCATGGCTCTCGCTATTTAAAATTTTAGGATCTAGGGGTTTCATGGGTAAGTAAATTGATCTAAATATATTCTTGGGGTACTAGAATTGGTGATCAATCTCATGCCACTAAATAATATTGATGTATGACTGTTTTAGTAACTCAATTTATCTTGCACCATTAATTATGTGATTGTATGATTGGTTTCGAATTTGTTTACTTCGCACCATGTAAATAAAATTGACGATTACTTTGCGCCATGGAATAAACCCAAGGATTCTCCTGCGCCTTGACTTTTATGTGGTTATATTATTTGCGCCATGAATGCGATGTTGATGTCAGACTACTTAAGTAGTTAGACTCATTTGCGCAATGAAATGAGGTTGAGAATACTCTTGCAACATTTAGTATGTTGACGTGTGATTATTTTAAAGTTTGTTTTCTCTTCCGTCATTTATTTGTTGATGTGTAATGATTTAGTGATTGGCTTTATTGTGCCTTGGAATAATGTCGATGTATAAATGATTTAGTGATTAGATAATCTTGCATCTTGAAATTAAACATTGATGTATGATCGGTTGTGAATTTGCTTAATATTGTGCCTTGAATTTAATCTTGGTATATGATGAGTTATGCAATTGATTACTCTTGAGCCATGTTTAATTGATAATTAGGATTGATTGATTGATCTAATTGATTGTCGACTTGATTAGTTTTAATGGGATTCAGACACCTCCTTGTTCCTCATAACAGTCGCCATCCCTGATACCTTAAGTGGTAAAAATCGATCGAATGAATCTTGGGATTGAGCATTCCTTATGTGTCCTAGAGGTCCTAATCACATAGAATAGGTTGGGTAGGTAGTTCTTTATTTTTCAACGATATGGTTGATCATTAATAATTTTGTTTAGTTGATCTTATTGTGTTGAATTGTGTCACTATCGCTTATGATTATGTGTTGATCATGTGTCGCTGTCATTTAGGTTATTTCCTTGGCTTGTGTCATTATTGACTTCGATGATGTGTCGCTTGTAATTCTTTTAATTTTTATGTCATGTTATTTATGCGTTTCTATGAATATTGTGTGACGATTCTTTATCCTAATGAAAAAAAAAAAAATTGTACTTCATTTGTTGTCTTAATGGTAGGGTCATTAGATATGGTATTAGAGAGGGTTCAAACCTGTGGCTATGGATCACCACGCCTTCCCATTTATTATACACTTCATTATTAACTTAGTGCTAATTAAATTTTTGACCTCTCCACATGCGGTAATCATGGTTGGGGACACTGCAAAGGTTCACAATGTGGTCCTAGGGGAGGAGGTGCGATGCCTCCAATAGCTCCCGCACCAAAGGGGTCTAACCCCACAAGGAGAAGAACAAGTCTTGGGTAGGAGTCGATTGTTGTAAGGGATGTGGTTGGTGTAACAAGGTATTTACAAAGAATGTCAGAGGCCTTGATTAACCTAATAATAGAGATGAGATGAGGGGGCCCGTACTCGATGGGGGTTCATAGCACGCTCCATCTAGAAGTGGTAAATTTAATGGAGAACTCAAGATGGTTAAGTTTCCCAAGTTCGTGGGTGCCACAAACGGCTTGGTCGTTGAGGCATGGTTGGAGAACATGAAGATGTGCTTCACACTTCGCAATTACACCTCCAACATCAAATTCTGCATGGTGGTATTTCTACTAAAGGGGAGCACTCTTCAATGGTGGAAGATGCTCCTACTGCAGCTAAACATCGCCATCGAAGAACATGTCATGGGAATTGTTCGAGGAGTCGTTCCGTGAGAGGTATTTATTGGAGGAATTCATTGAGCACCAACTCAATGAGATCAATGCCTTATGACAAGGTGGTCATATAGTGTTGGACTATGAGGCTCGATTCATGGAGTTGCTTAGGTATGCTCCACATATGAACGAGGAGAAGCTAAAGGTCAAAAAGTTTGTTTGGACTTAGCTTCAACATTTGTGCAAAAGTGAGGATCCTAATGCCTAAAGTTTTTCACGATGCAATTGAGAATGCCCTCATAGCTAAGGAAGAGTGGACCAATGAGGGTCATGGTAGGACTCCTACAAGACTGAATAGACAAACAACCTCGAGTAGGCCAACAACATTGGCTTTGAGGACCCGGAGTAGTGGACCAAGGACCGGATGTTGCACATGTGGAGAGCCAGAGAAGTTGGATCAACATGACACACTACAGTTGGATATTTGGGAAAGGCTCACAAGAATCCTATAGTGGTGAATAACCACCATGTCAAGCCCCAGTCCACTGTGCTCAAGAGGTCAGTATGAGCATGAATCAAACTTTTAATATTTGATAGATCCCAGTGCTATCGAGAGATTTATTTTTGGTACAGTGCTGAAAGCATCTACGGTAATGGAAGTTGAACATGACAGGTTTAGATAGGTAAAAAATGGCATTAGGTTCCAAATAGAAGGCTGAAGGAAAGGTTGTGATTGTCGCATTAACCTAGGAGATTTTTTAATGAAGTCCAACCTATATGTCATGATCTTAGGATGTTATGACATTATGATCAATATGGATTGGTTGGAATCACATGATGTGATACTCAACTGTAATACAAAGCAGTTGAGTTGAAGGAAAGGTTGTGATTGTCGCATTAACCTAGGAGATTTTTTAATGAAGTCCAACCTATATGTCATGATCTTAGGATGTTATGACATTATGATCAATATGGATTGGTTGGAATCACATGATGTGATACTCAACTGTAATACAAAGCAGTTGAGTTTGACCGATGATGGGGGATAGAGAAGAGTGATCGTAGGAAGAAACCAGGGAGCGTCCTTGAGGTTTATTTCTTCCTGACAGCTACAAAAGAGAATGTGTGAGGGATGTAAGTTATATGCAATCGTAGTGTTGAACGACCAAGGCATGGAGGAAGGATTAGAAAACCCTCCTGTAGTATGAGATCTTGCTAACATATTTCCAGGAGAGATACCAGGTTGGTCGCCTGAAATAAATTTGGAGTTTACCATTGACTTGAAACTTGGAACTGAACTGATAGTGAGAATTCCTTATCGGATGTCAACACCTCAGTTACATAAGTTGAAAATGAAATAGAAGCAGTTTTGGACATAGGACTTATACTTCCAAGAGTGTCACCTTGGGGTGTGCCTGTTATTTCATAAGGAAGAAGGATGGGTCGTGAAAAATCTGTATTGACTACCATCAATTGAACAAGGAAATGATCAAGAACTAGTATTTGTTATTGACTACCATCAATTGAACAAGGAAATGATCAAGAACTAGTATTTGTTGCCAAGAATAGAGGATTTATGGAAAAAATAAAGGGCGCGAAGGTGTTTTCAAATATCGACTAGAGATCAGGTTATCACCAATTATGAATTAAAGAGGAATATATTCCTAGGACCACGTTCAAGATAAGGTTTAGACGCTACAAGTTTACCATTTTCCCATTGGAATAGACAAACACCCCAAGGGTATTCATGAGTTTAATGAAAGGGGTGTTCCGAAAATACTTGGAAAATATGTTCAAGTAATCAATGATGACACATTGATATATATTCTCAGAATATGGAGGAACATGGCGAACTTTGCGCTTAGTATTACAGTGTTTATGGGAACATAAACTATGGGAATTTGTTGAAATTATTTCGACTATTCATTGCTTATGGTATGTTATATCTAGCGAAGGCATCGTTGTGCATCCAATGATGGTAGAGGATATTATGGAATGGCATGTGCTGAAAAACATACTAGGAGTATGCAACATTTTGGTTTTGGAAGGATATTACCAACGGTTCATCGAAGGTTTTTCGAAAATAGCAAATTCAGTCATGGAACTGCAAGAAGAAAAACAAGAAGTTTGTATGGACTGAGAAATGCATGGAATCATTTCAAATGCTCAAAGATATCTTAATGACAATGCCAATACTAAAATTCCCCGACATAGATGAGGACTTCTTGGTATGCATAGACGCATCCAAGGAAGGATTAGATGAAGTCTTGATGCAACATGTTGGCCCTAGGTTATGGAAGAAAGCGAATATTAAGGAAAGAAGCTCAAAGTACGAACTGTGCGGAAAGAACAGTGACTGAGATTGGATCGATGTGGCCAAAGAAGAGAAAATAAGGAGCGAAGTAAGAGAAAGAGAGCCATTGAATGAGAAGACTAAGGAAGACAGATCAGAAAGGAAGATGGATCGTGGAGAAATTATGAAGTGGAAAAATTGACTAATATATGCTTTGGGACACCTCAGAGGAAAGAAGGAAAGACAAGCTGGCGAAGCCCTAAAAATGCAGGTCAAGTTGACCTAGGGTTTTGGCACTTTAGGGTTTTGACACTTATGGTTTGGCCTAAGGTTGTCCAAGAGTCATTCTAATGTATAAATAAAGGTAAAGAGGACCTAGGTTGGGTTCGATGACGTAATGAGCGATTATTGTTGTTGAGAGAGAGAGGTATTCTGTTGAGAGAGAGTATGTGTTGTAAGATATTCATCTTGGTGCGAAGATCAACCCTACAGCTGGGTGCACAAGGAGGGGAGAGAAAGAGAGAGAGAAGGAGAGAGATCTATAAGCTAAGAGCGCAGATAGAAATGTATGTTTTCCTCTAATATCAAGAAACACAGTTATGTGGACGTAGCCCTAGGGAGAGGGTGAACCACATATATCTTGTTGTTCTGTGGGATTGATGTTGTGTTCTTTTTCCTTCTGATTACTATGTTATTGCATCATTCTTTTAGATCTAAGATATAACTGTGTGAAGTAGGTTTGAGTTGGTAAACGATATCTAGATGTTGTGCTACTGTTGTCTTGGACCCACTTTGCATTTCCTCTGGTTGTAGACCCCTGTGTCCTGCAAACCCCTATTGCTACTTGGGGCGATACTACATCTACTTCAGAGGTCTTGCCGAAAGGGACAACAGTTAGGGCTTGTTGGTGTGCTATTAGAGTTGAACCTTGGGTCTGCCCGTGTGCCAACAAATCGGTCTGTTTCGGTGACCGAGATATTCTCGAGGGAATGTCAAGGTGGTTCACATCGAAGACAAAGATTCAGAAGTGGATAGAATAATAAGAAAAAGACTTTGCAGAAACTCAGAACAAGAACCCTAATATTAGTATAGAGTATTGGTTGGGAAGGTATATCTTTACCGATATACATGAGATTTTATTTGGAGGAATTCATAAGGATCTATAGAAGACAAAGATTCAGAAGTGGATAGAATAATAAGAAAAAGACTTTGCAGAAACTCAGAACAAGAACCCTAATATTAGTATAGAGTATTGGTTGGGAAGGTATATCTTTACCGATATACATGAGATTTTATTTGGAGGAATTCATAAGGATCTATACAAGTGGCTATCCAGATTAGCAGATAGCCAGTTTGAAGTCAGACTCAAACCACCTATGGTTTGGATGATGACATTGATCGAGAAGGTCAAGAGAGTTGATAATGGTGTGTCAAGAGAAGTCGATCACTGGTTTGATAGTACCATTGGAGGGTACATTACTGAGTTTTCTATTGACATAGTAGAATCATATAGCCAAGCAGATAAATATCTCTTTAAGGGACCTAGAGGAATTTTTTTACATTTTCTGAAGTTGAAGATCAAGATGTTGTTGCATGAGAAGAAAATATAGAAGATACAATAATCGATTGGACTAAATAGATAATGTTCAAGAACTCATACATTGACAATGACACAGAATTGGGCACACACGCAATGGGAGATCATTTAGAGAAGTTCCTATGGTGAAATTGTTTGAGAAGAATCAGGAACCAACAACACATGAGGAAGGGTTCTACAGCTGTCTCTTATAAGATTTGGTGAACTAGGAACATTCAAAGTCCTCTAGGGAAGAAGAAGGGAAGACTGAAGAACCTCGCCGAGAAGAGTCATAAACTTCACGAACTACACAGAATGTTGAAGTAAGTACTATTACTCCTCTTTTTGTTTTAGCATCATTAATTAGACAAAGTAACCTAAGTTATTAGAGCACTCAGAGCACTGGTACAAGTCTTTCAGTGCATACTCAGTCAAGAAACCTAGGAAGATCTATGGCAGATGAAATAAGGTTACTCACCTTTAGGGGAGATGGATCAGAAGATCTTGATCAACATTGGTTCTTATGCGAAGTTGTATGGAGTATTAAGAATGTCACTTATGAAGCTGTTAAGAAATCTCAGTTAAGTACTACCCTGAGAGACTGCACAATAAGTTGGTACATGAAATTTGTCCAAGGAGTTTCACAGTCATAACCACTAGATGACATTAAGACTACATTGATTAACAAATTCAAGAAACCCAAGTCAGAGTCGTAGTACATTACAGAGATGAAATAAATCAAGCAGAGAGTAGTTGAACTTGTTTGGGAGTTTGATCAGAGGTTTAAGACCCTAATAGGTCATTTGAGTTTTCAGATCCCAAATGAATAGAATAAATAATGGTTCATTGTAGCCCTCTTGCCACACATCAGAGTCCCATTGATGAAATGGAAGATCGCTTCATAGGTTGAGGCATTGGAGATATCCATGAAACTAGAATAAACACCTATGGGAGAGTCCAGCTCAGGCATGAGTCAAATTTTGAGTCAACTAACTATCTTATCATTGCAGGTCGAAGATATGAAGAAAGATAAGGGAAAAGATAAAAGAGAAGATATCTGGTGTATCAGATCCAAATAAGAGGGACATGACAAGGAGAATTGTCCTCTATTTCATGAGTACTTGGCTTTAGGAGCTTCGAGCCCTTTGAAGAAATTTACTCTACCTTGGTGCGAGGTATGTAGAAATCGACATCGCCCTGGTGAATGTTCTTACATGCAAAAATATGTCCAGACACCTACCAACCTTTACTATACATTTTGTAAATATTTAGGGCATGATGAGAAAGATTGTAGGGATTATGACCTCCTGCATGAAATATCAAGAGACACATATAGAATTCAAGGCCAAGTACAACATGAAGGAAATATTACGTAGTTTAACTCCCCAAGAAGAGGAAATTTCAAACTTCTTGGTGGATTCAGAGGAAGAGGAAGAGGAGGAGGTATGGGTCAAGGTCGAGGTCACATCATTTTTTATAAATGCGCACAACTAGGACATTTGGAAAGGGACTGGCAAAACCCTTGTACCACTTGCAACTAATGCAACTCATTTGAACATGTTATTGAAGATTGTTCTGTGTTGTTAGCCAAACTTCAGAAGAGACGAGGAGAAAACCCACAAGTAAAATTAATCTCAGTAGAACCTCGTGGAGTGGATCCTAGAGTCATTGTTATCACTAGAGGAGGTGCTGCTACAGGTGAAGATAGGGTGACTCTAGCAAAGACTACAAAAGAATTAGGGATCAGAAGAGATGAAGCGAAGAAACGAGAGTTTGATCCGAGGAAAGAAACGAAGATATTTGAAGAGCCAAGAAGAGAATTTGGAGGAGATCAATTTTCTTCATAAAAGGCACAACCAAAAGTGAGAGGATGTGGGATGCCTCTGACATTCGATCAGTCTGCATCACCGGGAGAAGGAAAAGAGGTAAGAAAGCTTGCTAGTTTCTTGTATATGTTTGTTGATTTGATTAAGGATGAAAGAGCCATACAAGAACTACAACACTTGATCCGACAATATGACCAAGGTAAGGTAGACCCTCTGCTGAATAGAGCAGTACATCAAGTATCCAAAAAGAGAAGGAGAAATAAGGAACTACACCTTAATGCTCATATTGGAGATTATGATATAGATTATGTGGTCTTTGACATAGGATCAGAAGTCCATGTTATGACGAAGAAGACCTGGGAATTGATGGGAAAACCTAAGTTAATTTATCCACCTATCAAGCTTAGGATGGATAATCAGCAGGAAGTAAGCCCCTTTGTGAGACTAGAGCATTTCCCTGTGGACATCGACGGGGTAATGACATTTGTGGACTTTGAGGTGATTGAGATAGTTCATGAAAGATGTCTTTATCCTGTGTTGTTAGGAATTGATTGGGGTTTCAACAATTCCACTATTGTTGACTTAAATAAAATAAGAATGATGTTTGAAGGTGATGGCCTTAGGGTCATTGAACCTATGGATCCTGATGAAGGTCAAAGATACAGAAAACCCATCAGAGAAGAAGACTGTGCATATGAGCTAGAGAATATATATAAATTGACAATGAGACTTAACCCTACAATAGATGGGAATTTAAGATGGCAAAGTGACAATGCATGCTCATCAGACTCAGAAGAAGCACTGGAGAATTGGCAGAACAAAATGTATGAATTTTCTGCACGAAGGTGTGCTAGATTGACCAGGGAAGTTCGTTGGATTGGCACAAAAGTAAGCAATCTATCCACATTTGATGGTTTAAATTATTTAGAAACATTCTTATCAGTTTTTGAAGAAATTGTACCAATACAATAGAGATTGTGGGAACTAGATGAGGCTTTGAAAGAAACACCAACAAGATGGTGGGGGACACAAAAAAATATAATCGCATACTAGATGCAATGTCACACTTTGATGGCAATGCAATTTTAGGAACAAGTAGAAGGATGTGAAGTTTGATACACAGGTCAAAGTTGTCCGAAGGACCATTTGCGAGGTTGTGAGGAGCCCTGGAGAAACATTCCTCAAGAATAGTGGGTGCATAAGTTCATCAACACTCTGGACACAACTCTTATCAATTGGTATCTTCAAGCAGTAGTGTGCCTCATCACTTCAGATTGATATGGTATGACTCTAAACTTTGTAGCTACATTTTTATTTGAAATCCAATACCCTTCAGCAAATCAAACTCTACAAGTTGTAAGACAAAAATTCTTTGAGGAGGCACCTAAACTCCCTATTGAGAAAGAAGAGGATGAATGGACTACACCTCTTCATAAATTGCAAGGATGTTACAATATCAATGGTGATGAATATGATGATCCTAGGAATGTGAACATCACAGAAACAGAAGGAACGAGAGACGTAGAAGGACCTTGAGTTGAACTACCTTTCATTGGACAACCGATCAAAATTAATAAAGTTAATATTGTAATAGAGCAAGCACCTAAGATTGCTAATGTTGGAGATTACTGGGATGATGCCACCATTGAAAACATCAGAAAACTACTACATGAATATCAAGACTTGTTCCCAACCAAGTTCACTAATATGAAGGGCATCAAAGGGCCCATGGGAGAGATGAAGATCCCCTTGAAGCCAAATTCCAGGTCAGTTAAATAAAGACCCTACAGATTGAATCCCAAATATAAGCAGAAAGTGAAGATTGAATTAGACAGGATATTAGAAGAAAGAATCATAGAACCTATTGAAGAGTTAGAATGGATTAGCCCTATGGTGGTACAAGATAAGAAGACATGAGAGATTAGGATTTGTGTAGATTTTAGGAAGTTGAATGATGCATGTTTTCATGACCCATTCCCTACACCTTTCACAGAACAAGTGTTAGATAATGTAGGAGGTCAGGAATTTTACTCCTTCACAGATGGATTTTTAAGTTATCACCAGATCAGGATTTCCAAGGAAGATTTCCACAAGACCACATTTTCAACAGAATGGGGATCCTAATAGTACACAGTGATGATTTTTGGATTGAAGAATGTACCAACCATCTTTTCTAGGGTGGTGGTAGAGGCATTCAACGAGTTTTTACATAAATTTTTGGAACCATATTTTGACGATTGGACTGGTTTTAGTTTATTCCAAAATCATATTGAATGTTTAAGACTAATGTTGGATAAGTGGAGGCAATGTCAGATTGCCTTGAACCTAAAGAAATGAATTTTCTTTTCACCCTTTAGAGTGTTGTTAGGCCATATTGTGTGTGAGTTGGGGTTGCTGGTAGATCCATCCAAGATTGCCATTGATGTTGATATACCCCCTCATACTTCAGTTAGATAGTGCCGCACTGCGCTAGGAAGTACTGGAAACTACAAGAAGTTCATTAGGGGCTATGCACAAATTACAACACCCACGGAGAATATTTTGAAAAAAAATTGTTAGTTTCACTGGACAGAAGAATGCTAATAGAGCTTCGACACACTGAAACAAAAAATGGTTACTGCGCCTATTCTGGTTTTTCCAGATTGGAGTAAGGAATTCCATGTGCATGTTGATGCATCATCTATTACATTAGGATCAATGTTAGAACAACCAGAAGAAGGAGATATTGACCATCAATTAGCCTTTGCTAGCAGGAAGCTCTCAATATCTGAGATAAATTACACTACCACTGAGAGAGAAGGATTAGCCATGGTGTATGCGCTGCAAAATTTTCGACACTACTTATTGGGAGGACACTTTAATATGTTCACTGATCACTCTGTGTTGAAATACCTAGTCAACAAGCCTTTAATATGTTCACTGATCACTCTGTGTTGAAATACCTAGTCAACAAGCCAGTGTTGGGGGGAAGAATATGTAGATGGCTACTGCTATTCCAGGAATATGATTTTGAAATTGTGGTCAAGCCAGGGAGAATGAACAAGGGACCTCACCACTTATCTAGGTTGGAACATGGAGAGGAACCTACTAGTTTGGAAGATACACTACCAAATGCATAGTTGTTTTCCATCAGGAATATTGATGATCAATTTATCAAGATAGTTCAGTTCTTGTCCATAGGAATGGCACCTCATGAATATACAATCATTCAGAAGAAAAAACTAGTAGTTCATGCTGCAGATTTTTCACTTATAGCTGGACAACTATATAAGATGGGACCTGATGAGATCTTGAGGAGATGTGTTATGGAGGTATAAAGACCACTAATTATGGAAGAAGCACATGAAGGCATCACAGGAGGGCACTATTCAGGGAAAGAAACAACACAATAGGTTCTTAGAGCTGGCCTCTGGTGGCCTACTTTGCAAAGAGACGCTAAGGCATACTACAGAGCCTACGATGTATGCCAAAGAGTTGGGAAACCCTCTAGAAGAGATGAGATGCCTTTGGTACCCCAGCTAACCTTACAGGAATTTGCAAAATGGTCCATTGATTTTGTGGGACCTATCAATCCACCATAAAAGCACGCAGGAGCAAGATACATCATCACTACAACAAAGTATTTGACTAGATGGGCATAAGCAAGAGAAGTTAAGGACTGTAGTGCAACTACAGCTGCACGATTTATATTTGATGATAGCTATACAATATGGGACCTGATGAGATCTTGAGGAGATGTTTTATGGAGGCAGAAAGACCATTGATTCTATCAGAAGCACATGAAGGCATCATGGGAGGACACTACGCTAGAAAAGAAACAACGCAGAAAGTTCTTAGAGCTGGCCTCTGGTGGCCTACTTTACATAAATATGCTAAGGAATACTATAAAGCCTGCGATGTATGCCAGAGAGTTTGGAAACCTTCCAGAAGATATGGGATGCCTTTAGCACCGCAGCTGACCTTACATGCATTCGCGAAATGGGCTATTGATTTTGTGGGACCTATTAACCCACCAGGAAAGCACACGGGATCTAGATACATCATCACTGCGACAAAGTATTTGACCAGATGGGCAGAAGCAAGAGCAGTGAAGGACTATAGTGAAACTACAACTGTGCGATTTATATTTTATGATATCATAACCAAGTTTGGATGCCTGAAGACCCTGATGAGTGATCAAGGTACACACTTTATTAATAAGACTATCAAAGCTTTGACTCAGGAATTTGAAGTCCACCATCAGAAGAGTACTCCCTACCATCCACAAGGGAATGGGACAGTTGAAGCTTTCAAGAAGATCTTAGAGACAACGTTGACAAATATTTGTAGTGTGAACAGGGATGACTAGGATTTTAGAGTACCAGAAGTGTTATGGGCCTATATAACTACTTGCAAGAAACTGACAATGCAGACTCCCTTTAAGTTGGTTTATGTTCTAGAAGCAGTTGTCCCTATGGAATATTTGGTTCCTAGTCTTAGAATTGCAACATTCACAGATATGGAGGACACTGACACTATTCAAGAGAGGCTCGCGCAGTTGGTGGAAGTAGAAGAAGACAGATTTATTGCAGGATTTCATCAGCAGGTACATAAGGAACGAGAAAAGGCCTACCATGACAGACATATCAAGAAGAAAGCCTTTAAGCAAGGATATTTGGTATTGGTATATGAAAACAAGTTCATGAAGCATCCAGGGAAGTTCAGGACACATTGGATTAGGCTATATGAGGTTTCCTATGTTATAGAAGGAGGAGCTGTGCAATTGAAGAATTTGAAGGGAGAATGGAAGGAATGTTTGGTAAATGGGAGCCGGTTGAAATTGTACTATGACAACCAACTGCCTCACAGTTCTCAGTAAAAGCATAAGAAGAAGGGTCTAGGTACCAAGTGCAGTTGAAACTGGGTACCAGACACAGAAAATACATTATTCACAAGGAAGGGAGGAACAAAACAGAGAGCACAGGCTGCTCCACGTAGTCTGAAGACGAAGAGAAACAAAAGTTTCAGACCTCCAGTGCCTCGGGATGAGTCACAGGTGAGTGTTGGGGGCATGTTGGCCCTTGGTTATGGAAGAAAGTGAATATTAAGGAAGAAAGGAGAAATACAAACTGTGCAGAAGGCACATTGAATGATATTGGGTCGAAGTGGTCAAAGAAGAAGAAAAGAATGAGCGAAGTAATGGAAAGCTAGCTGTTGAATGAGAAGATCGAGGATGACATATCAACAAGGAAGATAGATCATGGACAAATCAGAAAGCGCAAGAAGACGTCAACAAGTGCTTTGGATAACCTCGTGGGAAATAAGGAAAGACAGGCTGGCGAAGCCCTGAAAAAGTGGGTCAAGTTGACCTAGGGTTTTAGACCTAGGGTTTTGGTATCTAGGGTTTTTGACACCTAGAAGTTTGTCATTGTAATGTATAAATAAAGGTCTAGAGGACCTGGGAGGGGTTGTTCATTGTTGGTGATTGTTCATTATGGATTATTCACTGTTCGTTTGAGGAGAGTTCATTAGTGTTCACTGTTCATTTGAGGAGAGTTCATTAGTGTTGGTTGTCGATAGTTGTGATTGTTGTGTTGAGAGAAATAATGAGCCTGCATTGTAAGATATTCAGCTAGGTGCGAAGATCAATCCTGCAGCTGGGTGCACAAGGAGGGGAGATAGAGAGGAGAGAAAGAGAGAGAGATTTACAAGAAGTGCGCATATAGAACTGTATGTTTTCACCTAATATCAAGAAACATAGTTCTGTGGACGTAGCCCTAGGGAGAGGGTGAACCACATACATCTTGTTGTTCTGTGTGATTGATGCTATGTTCTTTTGATTTCTGTTATTATGTTATTGCATCATTGTGTTAGGTCTGAGACATAGCTCGCACAGTAGGCCTAAGGGAGGTAAATAATAACTAGATCTCTGTGTGTTGTTCCTTTGAATCGACTTGCATTTCCTCTTGTTGTAGACACCTGTGTCTTACAACCCCCTATCACTACTTCAGTTGAGACTGCATCTGCTTTGTAGGTGTTGTCGAAAGGGACAATAGTTAGGGATTGTTGGTGCACTATTAGAGTTGAACCCTGGGTCTGCCCTTGTGCCAACACAAAGTATGAAACATTGTGGCACACAATTGTCACAAGGGAAAGACAAGAAAACTCAAGTATATTTGCGACATATTTGGAAGAAATATAGGAAAAGGTGGTCGAAACTTGGAGGATCCCACCTGAGGTAGTAGAAGAATACAAGAACATAACCAACTTCAAAGCATCAAGGCATAATATGTGGATCCAGGAAAAAAGGGATCCAGAGAAAGAGTGGATGCGGATGAGATATTGTGTCACAACAAAGGAAGTGCAATAGGAAATGAAAGAATACAAGGAGGAATGGAAGGTGCTAGTGGAGCCAACAAAATATAAGCAACCATAAAAAACAAACTCCTCATAGAAGAAGAGTACCCCACCAGGAGGGAGTGCAACAACAAGAAAAACAACAGTGCACATGACACATACAAGAGTAGTAGCATGATGCATAAAGCAGACGTAGGGGAGCACAAAAACAAAGAAAATTCCTATCCCCAAGTTGGTTACACAACAGAAGGAACATGCAAAGGCCACTGATGGAGAGACATAGAGGAAAGATATCATCGTTGCATAGGAGGGACAAGCAACAGGGCACATACCAGATACCCCATTCACAACAAAGAAAAAAAGAGTCAAGGGAATCCAAGATAACTATCTTATAGTCAGGAGGGGAGTAAAAGAAAATGAAGGTGCACAAGAATATTCCCCAATACACCATAACAAAATATGATGCGGAATTAGTTGTGGATAAAGTACAGGACCACGCCACAGAAGAATATGAAGATGTAGAGAAACAAAGAGAGAAGATAATGCAGGAGTTGATATAAGTCAAGTAGGTCTTAGAGAATATATGATTTACCAAGGCACAACACACAGAGAAAACACAACAACAACAAACGGTGCAAGAAAAACATATGCCAACGTAGACTGAGGAGGAGACAGTATAGATAACAACATAAACAAGTAAACAATTTAGCCTTACTAAAGACATGCTGAAAATGGATGAAGACATGGCACAAAAACAAGTCAAGGACATAGAATAGATGGAATTGGTATTAGATAAGATACCAACAAAAGGGACCTATCAATTACAGGTCAGTGTTGCGTAGGAAGTACAATCCAGGGCTAGGACGGACACAAAAAACCTGGAGATAGACAAGGAAGCCAAGGAGGTGCTAGAGACAGTTCTTACTAAAGTGTGGATAGAATGAGATGAGGAAAAACAACGCACAAACAAACTGGAGACAAGACTTGAGGAACTTTTCTAGATGATCCCATATAGTGCACTAGCAGGAGAACTCAACGCAGAAGAAAAGCTAAAAAGGATAGCACATATGATGGAGGGATATAAATAGGAGATAGTTGAATTGGTTGGGAAGATGACACCAACCACCCCTCCAGAAGTCAGATAAAAAAGTAAGAAACATGTAACAAAACACATCGATAGGATTGTGCTGGAAACAAAAGAAGTAGCAGAGCTCTATGAAAGAACCGCGCAAATTTGGACAAGCCTGGCATAAGATGAAAGGATCCAACAATTGTATCAGAGGAAAGAGAAGATCAATGCCGTAGTATAAGATTAAGACAATGTCCTTATCATAGAGAATGAAGACCATTTCCATATCATAGAGGATGAAGGCCACACAGTAGATGAAAAACCTGCAATCAGAAGTGAAGACAATCCAGGGGGGAAAAAGACAAGACAAGCTCATTTGTAGCCACGCCAGGAGTAAACATAAAGCATGATTGCAGAGTTGGATACAAGAAAAGGAATACTGGAACATGCACATTCATAGAGTATGGAAATGCTAGAGGAACACATAATAGCGTAGGTGGTAGAGAACCCGACAGAAAAAAGTGCTCAGGCGAAGACATAGGTCGATGAACTAACAAATAAGTTCCAAGCCTTAGAGAAATTTGTGCTGGAGGCACACATGACCTGAGTGGCTCGGGACGATCCATTGGTTAGTGTTGGGTGCCTGTTAGAGAAGGAAATTTTTGGGTTCATCACAACAAAAAATGAAAACAAATGGACCAAAGGAAGTAGCACACACCAAATAATGAGTAGAAAACAACGCACAAAAATACAAAGGAAGCAGTGCGCCAGGAAAGGAGGAAGATCTGCGTAGAGTCAAAGCAAGGAAGGGTTGGATCGAAGATGAACCGCGCGAAAGACAGTTAGAAAGTGGAAAAATGGAGTCCACTTAGAATTAGGGTTTTTGAGTAGTGATGTAAGGGTTTTTACCCACCTTTTTGTATAAATAAAAGATGTATGAGGTAGCTATGGGTGTCACATATGATCTAAGAGTGCATGATCAAAGTAATTTGAGCATCTTTTTGAGCCTAAGTCGAAGTATTTGTGTTGTTGTGGGATGAGAAGCTGATATGGAGTTGGTTTTGAGTTGTAACTGAGAGTCAGGTTGCAAGCTTTGGAGCTTGGTGCAATGTTGGTCAACCTTACAATTACTAAAACTATGATGTAATGCGCACAATGCTATTTTGATGAAGAATAAGAAAAAAAGAAGAAGATCTTTGTGGACGTATCCAAAAGGGGTGGACCACGGAAAAATGGTTTCTTTATGTGTGTTGTGTTGGTTTTATATGATTTTGATGAATGAATGGTTAGATGAATGCATTTGTTAGGGTTTATTTACAACACAAATGAATGGTTAGATGAATGCATTTGTTAGGGTTTATTTACAACACACACTAGAATAATCATGAAGAATGAATGCTATTGAATGGATAAAATAGTGTATATGATGAATTCTATAGTCGAATGTATGTTAAAGTAGAAGAAGTAAAAGGAACATCCCCAATCCCTTCCATGACTATAGACATCTGCATCCCATAGTCACCCATAAGCCATCTCGGGTGAGACTATGCTGTGCACTTTGTGTGCGGTGTAGCCTTCTAATTTACGAGAAGGGCCAATAGTGAATAGGGTTTTGTTGGAGAACTAAGGTAGAACTCGGGTCAGCCTATACATCCAACATGAAGAATAACATAAGGATACAATGATAAATCAACTGATGATGAGAGAGAATAAAAAGCTGCGACCGAGAAGGAAGTTGCAGAGATGGCAATGGAAAAAAAAAGAGTTGCAGATTAATTTGTAGCCAAGGTAGTCAAGGAAGAGTAGTGGAAAATATATGAAGAGGCTCTGAACAATGACACCTCAATAATGGACACCAACCTTTGAGAGTCATTAATGGAAGTCTGTTGGAAAATATTGAACAAGCAACGAATGCGTGTTGATGGTTGTTGT
>CBVK0102041546.1:0-15723 GCA_900067695.1 Picea abies
GTGTTTCCAGTGAAAAAATTGGCTTGGGAACATTACAGTGGTATCAGAGCATTGATCCTCCTAGCTAGTGGTAATTAGTGCATGCATAAATTCAATGGTATCTATATGGGTAGATGAAGAAAGTATACAGGTGAACCAGAGGTAGAAATGGAAGGTTCATGTGAGGATAGTGAGCCACAAGTTTTAGCAACTTTTGCAAAAGAGTTACAAAACTCCATACATCAGATAGAAAGTGCACTTGTGAACCATATATAGGAGAACCAGGAGGCAATGCAGAGGGGAAAGTTTGATATGAGGGATACATTGGAGAGAGTAAATGCCAGCCAAGAGAAGATTGTGCAAGTCCTATTACAGATGACCCATGCAGGAAAGGAGCCAGAAATCTATGCAAACAAGGAATCCAGTGGTTCTCATGGGAAAAATAGACCTCATTAGGAGCAAAAATTTCACTACCACACTAAGGGGAAGAATTTTGGAGAAGGGCATTCTAATAGGATAACACATAGTAGAACTACCTCTAGACGCTACCTACCTACGTTTTTGGATAACCATCAAAAACACAACCACCATGATGAAATTGAGGAAAATTTTGAGTAGTATGCCAAGGAATATGACTCATTGAGTGTAGGATTCAAAAGACAAGTCACACTGGACCAATATTGTAGGATCAAATTCATGAGTAAGCCCAAACAATATCATTGGAACAACTAAGAATTGGAGCATAGGGCAGGCAAGATGGAAATCCCATACTTTGATGGATCTTCCAAGGTGATTTCGCAAGCTTGGGTGCAGAAAATTGATACCTACTTACAACTTAACCCAATGAGAGAGATGGATGACATCAAGTTTTCCACCATTTATGTGGAGGGAAAAGCTCATGACTAGTGGTACCATGGGTTAACTACATTGGGTCATAATCAGATTACTGCCTACACATATTTCACAAAGAGGCTTATTGATAGGTTTGACCGAGGGGATCCAGAGCTACATTTTAGGGAACTCACCCAGATCAGATAGACAAGGTCACCAAAGGTATATATATAGGAGTTTCATAGGATATCATTTATGTTGAAGAATGTGTCTCAAGCGAGACTAATGATTCTCTTCACAGACAGACTGATGGAACCCTTAAGAGGTTGGGTCAAGGATTTTAATCCTACCAACTTACAAGATACTATATGGTATACTAGGGACTTGGGATCAACAAAAAGGACTATATTTACCCCTAGACCTCCTCTAAACCTAGGGGGAAGAGACAAAAGACCCCCCATGAACTAAGGGGGAAGATACCAAAGGGTGTTTGACCAAGGTAGAGGTGTCGATCCTGGCTTAAATAATAATAGGGCATCAAGAATTTTGTTTCATTTTGATAAATATGCATAGAAATATTAGTTCCCTAGAGACAGTCTCATGTCGACCCCACCAAGCAACGTCATTGTGGGAGATGGGGTCATTGGTGAGTTGATCTAGGTCTACTAGGTTGAGGGAGTTGGAGAAAGATATCTAGGTTGTTGGGGTAGCTTCCATCGTTCAAGGTGGGTTGCAACCTGTTAAAGGGGGATGAGACCTATGAGAATGGATGAAACTAATAGAAGGGAATTGAGAAGGAAACAATTGTTCTTTACTTGCAAATATCCTTGGGATCCAACACACAAGTGCATGGGAAAAGGCAAGGCTCACTAAATTGAAGTGATTTATGATGATGATGAGGAGGAAGGTTTTGGCCATCTAGAGAACATCGAGGAAGATCCCATAGAAAAGGAATATGAAGAGGATGAAGGTCAAGGCCTTACAACATATGAGAATTTAACAATAGCATCAATCAGTGGGGTACCCAAATTTAACACCTTCAAGATGAGAGGGGTGCTACAGAGGTAGAAAGTTTCAGTTCTCATTGATGGGTATGCTTCACACAACTTCATTGATTCAACCTTACTGCAAAGAATACATATACCTACAATTGAATTTGAATGGTTTCATGTGGAGGTAGTAGTGGGGTGCACTATGCCTTGTGACAGGTATATCTCAGGAATGAAACTTACATTGGGCAAGCATGATTTGGCACAAGATTTCTATGTAATGGATCTTCCAGAAACTAACATCAACCTTGGATTTTAGTGGCTTAGTACACTAGGGCCAATCACTACCAACTACAAGACCATGGAGATGTCTTTCACGAAGGAAAATGGGAAAAAGGTGGTACTTAGGGATCTGATAAGAAACACACCTAGAGTGGTGAAAACAAAGTGCATGGAGGCCATCTTCAAGAGGGAGGACACTGTGTATGTAGCAGAATGTAGAATATTGGTTTGGGTGGATAAGAAGGGGGATACTCGTTACTCTCTATAGATTCAGAGAATCATTGACAGGCACAACAAGGTCTTTGAACCCATTCCACCAGGAGCAAAGACCATGGAGATGTCTTTCACGAAGGAAAATGGGAAAAAGGTGGTACTTAGGGATCTGATAAGAAACACACCTAGAGCGGTGAAAACAAAGTGCATGGAGGCCATCTTCAGGAGGGAGGACACTGTGTATGTAGCAGAATGTAGAATATTGGTTTGGATGGATAAGAAGGGGGATACTCATTACTCTCTAGAGATTCAGAGAATCATTGACAGGCACAACAAGGTCTTTGAACCCATTCCACCAGGAGCACCACTAGATAGGGGGTTTGAGCACATCATATAATTGTAAGAGGGAGCGAAACCTATCATCAACACTCCTTAAATGCACCCAAATATGTATAAAGATGAGATTGAGAAGGCCATCAAAGAGTTGTTAGATATGGGTCACATTAGGCCAAGTTCTATTCCCTTTGCATCTTCAGTGGTGTTAGTGAAAAAGAAGGATGGAAACATGCACATGTGCATTGATTACAGGGCATTGAATAAGAAGATGTTCAAGAATCGATACCCCATACCTAGGATTGATGAGCTATTGGATGAGCTGCATGGGGCAGTATACTTCAAAAATATTGACTTGTGCTTTGGCTATCATCATATAAAAATGAGGGGGAAAGATGTACCCAAGACCACTTTCATATGTCACTATGGTCAGTATGAGTTCTTGGTAATTCCCTTTGGGATAACTAATGTGCCATCCACCTTCCAATATTGCATGAATCATGTATTTAACAAGGAATTAAGGATTTTCCTCTTAGTATTATTTGATGACTTTTTGATCTACAACAAAACATGGGAATATCATTTGCATCATGTTGAATATATTTTAGCCATCATGAAAAGACAATCTCTATATGATAAAGAATCCAAATGTGAATTTGGAATGATAGAGGTACTTTATTTGGGACACATCATTGGGGTGAAAGGGATATAGGTACACCAAGAGACGATATAGTTTATACTTGATTGGATGACACCTAAGACACTCACTCAATTAAAAGGGTTTATTGGCATATGTAGTTATTACAAGAGGTTTTTCAAAGGTTTCTCTCAGCTTTGCGCACCTTTGACTGATTTGACCAAGAAGGGCACATTCAAGTGGAGTTTTGAAGAAAAATTAACTTTTGACAAGATGAAGAAGGTAATGACCACTTGTCTGGTATTATCTCTACCATATTTTGCACAATCCTTTATAGTGGAGTGTGATGCCTTAGGGGAGGGCATTGAAGCAATGTTTATGTAGAATAGGCACCCTATTGTCTATGAGAGGTTAAAACTAAGGGGTGATGAGATTCTCTACACCATATATGACAAAGAGATGTTATCCATCATGCATGCATTGGCTAATTTTAGGAAATATTTGGTTGGGGAAAAATTCATTGTGAGGATAGATCACAACAACCTCAAATACTTTTTAGATCAAAAGGAATTAAATGAGAGGCAACAGAAATAGGTTATAAATATCCAATCTTATGAATTTGACATTGAGTTTTTCAAAGGGAAAACTAATGTGGTGGTATATGCCTTATCCAGAAGACCATTGGTTTATGCTATGACCGACATTTTAGTTGACTGGAAGGCTCGCCTTTTGGTGGAAAACTCAAAAAACAGGTTTTCATGCAAATTGATGGATGGGCAGGTACAAGATGACAACTTCATAATTGTGGAAAACATCATATATCACAAGGGTCAAATCTTCTTGGTCCTAGAATCAACCTTTAAAACCAAAGTGCTACAAGCATGCCATGATTCACCAGTAGTGGGACATCAGGGGTTCATTAAGACATACAAGAAATTAAGGGAAAGATTCACTTGGGAGGGCATGAAGGAAGATGTGATGTGCCACATCAAGGAATGCACCACTTCTCAGATGAACAAGGATGAACACACTCATCCAACAGGATTACTGCAACCACTTCCCATTCCTAAGAACAATTGGGAAAGCATATACATGGATTTTATCATAGGATTTCCCAAGGCCTAGGGAAAGTATTTCATTTTTGTGGTGGTAGACAAATTAAACAAGTTTTTTCACTTTTTCTCTATTGCCACATATTAGAGTGCAAAATAGATTGCAGATTTGTTCTTTAGAGAGGTTTTTAGGTTGCATGGTTTACCCAAAACCATTTTGAATGACATAGACAATAGGTTCATGAGCATATTTTGGCAAGATCTATTCAGGTTGGTAGGTACATACTTAACCCCTAGTACTATCTATCATCCTCAAACTAATGGCCAAACGGAGATAGTAAACAAGTGGGTTGAAGGCTACCTCTAGAATTATGTGTCAAGGCAATAGAAGGCATGGGTTAAGTGGCTTCATTTGGGGGAATATTTCTACAACATCATCCATCGTATGTCTATTGGCATGCCACTATTCATATCCTTGTACAATTATTATCCCCTCTCCTTTGTGGAGATTGTATTTGGTGACAACAGGTCTCCCATGGTTCATGATTGGATTCAACAGAGTGAGGATATACTTAGAGAAATAAAAGACCACCTGAAAAGGGAAAATTATCAACAAAAGGTACAAGAAGAAAAGAACAGACTAAATTTCACATTTGAGGTTGGTGATTTAGTTTAATTGAGGCTTCAACCTTACAGATAAAACCAAACCCCATCGACTGCTAAGTTGAGAGGTAAAATTTTTCCCTTCTACATCTCCATTGAAAACCATGATGTTGCATTACATAATTGTTTAGTTTATACATGTGCGAAAAATAATATAATGCCACTCATGGTCATGGAAGCATTAGGCATGAGATGCACTAAATATTATGAAACTGGTAAGAGCATATATGCCATCGATTCTAGAAAAGTGTCAACATACGTAGAAATCAAGGATTTTTATGCATGGATTACAACAGTTCCCCAGATCATCACAATTTTTAATATTATTGTGGTAGACTTGCCTCCATCATACGGGGTTGTGTTGGGAAGATATTAGATATCCATGATCGGTGGATATATAATGAATGAAAACAGCTATATGATGCTACCAGGAAAGGAGGGAGCAATGATTAAAGTACCCTGAGATCCCATAAAACCTTTCTCCTTCAAGAAGAAGGAAAATGAACTAATCGAAGACTACGTAGACGTTGGATCAGAAACTATTCTATATTGGACATGGAGTAGAACAAAAACCTAGAACGATTTCAAGACTTGGAGGCCCTAGAATGTGTATTTGAAGGCTACTAGAGAATGTCACTCAATGGAGCATTCTCTAAATTGGGGAATGGAGTTGGAATTGTGCTCATAAGCCCATATAAGACGACACATCCTCGCGTTGTAAGAATGGAGTTTCCATGCATGAATAACGAGGTGGAATATGAAGCTTTAATCCAGGGGATAATCCTCGCACAAGGAATGGAAATATAACATCTCACTATGACTAGAGATTCAGATTTGGTCATCAACCAGGTTACCCAAAAATACAAAATAAAAAAGGAAAGACTTATAATGTATTTCAAAAGAATTAAAGAACTGATGGGATCTTTCATCTATTTCAATATTTCTTTCATTCCAAGGGTTAAGAACCACAAGGATGATTCAACAACCTTAGCGGATTCAGTGTCAAATCTAGACGATATCCTGAGAAAAACATATTTCCAGGTGGAAAGGGCCTTTATGCCATCCATGCTCGATAATATTGAGTACCTGTAAGTGTTTGACAATGATGAACAATTAGACAAGTTTTTGTTAAAGGGTGATGAATAAGAAGATGATAAAGCAATTTTCGTCCCCAAAGATTACATACAAGCCAAATATTTGTTCACAAAAGATGATCATGCCAAGAATCTTCTTGAATACGTTTTAGTTTGAAAGGCACAAGAGACAAGAAAAATCAATATTGGAACTGACCAGTCCCCAAAATATGTCAATTTGGGAGTCAATTGCACCCCCAAAGAAGTTGATCAATATGTTTCCTTGTTCAAGGAATATAGTGATGTGTTTTCTTGTACCTATGATGACTTAAATGATTATGAAAAAACTATATTCCAGCATATCATTCCTTTGAGAGAAGAAGCCAAACAGGTGAAACAAAAAACAAGAATGATGAATCACAGGTTGAAGACTCTGGTAAAAATTGAGTTGGAAAAGTTGAAGAAGGCAGGGATAATCTATCCCATCAAACATTCATATTGGATTTCAAATCCATTGACTGTTAGGAAGAATACTAGGGAAATCCGAATGTGAATTGACTTCATAAATCTTAAAAAAGCGAGCATAAAAGATAATTTTTCACTACCCAACATGGAGTTTCTTCTACAACAAGTTATGGGATCGGCATGCATGCTTATGTTGGATGGTTTCTATGGATATAATCAAGTTTTAGTGGCTAAGGAAGATAGATAAAATACAACATTTATCACACCATAGGAAACATATGCATACGCTAGAATTCCCTTTAGTTTGAAGAATGTTGGAGCCACGTTCCAAAGGGCCATGGATCATGCGTTCAATGGAATGATAGGAAATTTCATGGAATACTACCAAGATGAATTGAGAGTGGATTAAAGCAAAAGGGAGGATCACATCCATCATTTAAGAAAATTATTTGAAAGATGTAGATTATATGACGTCTCTCTCAACCCAAAGAAATGCTTGTTTGTTGTGACTTAAGGAAATTTTTTGGGACACATTGTATGCAAGGAAGTGATTTAAATTGACCCAAATAGAGTTAAATCGATTAGTGAAATCAACCCCCCAAAATACAAGAAGGGAGTCCAGTCATTCTTCGGGAAAATTAATTTTGTTCGAAGATTTTTTTATGATTACCTAAGCATCGTAAAACCCATCAATTTGTTGTTGAAAAAAGAGCATAGGTTCGAGTGGACAAAAAATACTTAGGAATCATTCAAAAATATCAATGGGGCCATCACCACTGCTCTCATCCTTATTATTCCATATTTGATGCTACCAGGAAAGGAGGGAGCAATGATTAAAGTACCCTGAGATCCCATAAAACCTTTCTCCTTCAAGAAGAAGGAAAATGAACTAATCGAAGACTACGTAGATGTTGGATCAGAAACTATTTTATCTTGGACATGGAGCAGAACAAAAACCTAGAATGATTTCAAGACTTGGAGGCCCTATAATGTGTATTTGAAGGCTACTAGAGAATGTCATTCAATGGAGCATTCTCTAAATTAGGGAATGGAGTTGGAATTGTGCTCATAAGCCCATATAAGACGACACATCTTCACGTTGTAAGAATGGAGTTTCCATGCATGAATAACAAGGTAGAATATGAAGCTTTAATCTAGGGGATAATCCTTGCACAAGGAATGGAAATATAACATCTCACTATTACTGGAGATTCAGATTTGGTCATCAACCAGGTTACCCAAAAATACAAAATAAAAAAGGAAAGACTTAAAATGTATTTCAAAAGAATTAAAGAACTGATGGGATCTTTCATCTCTTTCAATATTTCTTTCATTCCAAGGGTTAAGAACCACAAGGATGATTCGATAACCTTAGCATATTCATTATCAAATCTAGATGACGTCCTGAGAAAAACATATTTCCAGGTGGAAAGGGCCTTTATGCCATCCGTGCTCGATAATATTGAGTACTTGCAAGTGTTTGACAATGATCAACAATTAGACAAGTTTTTGTTAAAGGGTGATGAATAAGAAGATGATAAAGCAATTGTCGTCCCCAAAGATTGCATACAAGCCAAATCTTTGTTCACAAAAGATGATCATGCCAATAATCTTCTTCAATAAGTTTCAGTTCGAAAGGCACAAGAAACAAGAAAAATCAATATTGGAACCGACCAGTCCCTGAAATATGTCAATTTGGGAGTCAATTGCACCCCCAAAGAAGTTGATCAATATGTTTCCTTGTTCAAGGAATATACTGATGTGTTTTCTTGTACCTATGATGACTTAAATGATTATGAAAAAACTATATTCCATCATATCATTCCTTTGAGGGAAGAAGCCAAACCGGTGAAACAAAAAATAAGAATGATGAATCACAGGTTGAAGACTCTGGTAAAAATTGAGTTGGAAATGTTGAAGAAGGCAGGGATAATCTATCCCATCAGAAATTCATATTGGATTTCAAATCCATTGATTGTTAGGAAGAATACTGGGGAAATCCGAATGTGCGTTGACTTCATAAATCTTTAAAAAGCGAGCATAAAAGATAATTTTTCACTACCCAACATGGAGTTTCTTCTACAACAAGTTATGGGATCGGCATGCATGTCTATGTTGGATGGTTTCTATGGATATAATCAAGTTTTAGTGGCTGCATGTCTATGTTGGATGGTTTCTATGGATATAATCAAGTTTTAGTGGCTAAGGAAGATACATAAAATACAACATTTATCACATCATAGGAAACATATGCATACGCTAGAATTCCCTTTAGTTTGAAGAATGTTGGAGCCACGTTCCAAAGGGCCATGGATCATGTGTTCAATGGAATGATAGGAAAGTTCATGGAATACTACCAAGATGAATTGATAGTGGATTAAAGAAAAAGGGAGGATCACATCCATCATTTAAGAAAATTATTTGAAAGATGTAGATTATATGACGTCTCTCTCAACCCAAAGAAATGATTGTTTGTTGTGACTTAAGGCAATTTTTTGGGACACATTGTATGCAAGAAAGTGATTTAAATTGACCCAAATAGAGTTAAATCTATTAGTGAAATCAACCCCCCAAAATACAAGAAGGGAGTCCAGTCATTCTTCGGGAAAATTAATTTTGTTCGAAGATTTTTTCATGATTACCTAAGCATCGTAAAACCCATCAATTTGTTGTTGAAAAAAGAGCATAGGTTCGAGTGGACAAAAAATACTTAGGAATCATTCAACAATATCAATGGGGCCATCACCACTGCTCTCATCCTTATTATTCCATATTTTCAAATGGATTTTATTATCTATTCATTTTCTACAGAGGCAGTTGTCATGTCCATCCTCACTAAAAAAAATAGCAACGGAGAAGAACTCCCCATAATTTTTATGAGAAAAAATATCCAAAACTATGATTTGAGGTATTCATAACTCAAGAAAAAGGCTTTGGCTCTTGTAAAAGTTGTGGAACACTTTTGATATCCAAAACTATGATTTGAGGTATTCATAACTCAAGAAAAAGGCTTTGGCTCTTGTAAAAGTTGTGGAACACTTTTGGACTTATATACTAAACTCTCACGTCATTGCCTACGTTCCCTCGTCCCCCATCAAGATGCTTCTAAATCAACAGTTGAGAGAATGGAAATGGGACAACTAGTTAGAAAAAATTCAAGAGTATGATATTGATATCAAACCATTGAAGGAAATAAAAGGACAAGGATTATGAAAGATTATGGCGAATGGGGACTCAGTCCATGGGATGATTTCAATCTCAGTCGGGGAACCATTAGCTGATTCAGAATGATATAGAGATATCATATTCTTTTTAAGATCTAGGCAATTCCCTATTACAATGAGTTCCAAGGAGCGAAGGACACTCAATATGAAGAATTCCCTATTACAATGAGTTCCAAGGAGCGAAGGACACTCAATATGAAGTTGAACCAATATGTGTTGATTGTTGATATACTTTTCAGAAGAAATTTCGATGGTATATTGCTAATATGCATCGATGAGAATCAAGCTCCAATACTGATCAAAGAATTCCATGAGAGAATATGTTATGGACACTTTTCACCCATTGCAACTACTCACAAAATAATCAAAGAATGATTCTACTGGTCATCGATATTTAGAGACTCATACACCAAAATAAGGAGATGTTTGTCATGCCAATAATTCTCAGGAAAAATGAAGAAAGTTGTGATGCCTCTGCAGACGATTGTGGTGGAAAACCCTTTATCCCAATCGAGAATTCATGGTGTTGGGATGATTAATCTGAAATAGAGCAAAGACCCATAATCGATGCTAAATAATTGATTGGATTCCTCAAGGACAACATTCTGTCGAGGTTTGGTGTCCCTGATAAATTTGTCACAGACAACGGTTCAATATTCATTGGGTCAAAATTCATGAAGTTTTGTGGACAATATGGGATCATTATGGGTCAGTATTTGAATAATTATCCACAAGGAAATGGCCTTGCCGAATCCATAAACAAAACACTTGTGCAAATACTAAAGAAAATTGTTGATGGAAATTAGAGGAATTAGCATTTGAATCTGACAGAATCATTATGGGAAGGCAAGACAACCCCAAAGGATAGTACCAGTATGCCTCTGTATATCCAAAACTATGATTTGAGGTATTCATAACTCAAGAAAAAGGCTTTGTCTCTTGTAAAAGTTGTGGCACACTTTTGGACTTATATACTAAACTCTCACGTCATTGCCTACGTTCCCTCGTCCCCCATCAAGATGCTTCTAAATCAACAGTTGAGAGAATGGAAATGGGACAACTGGTTAGAAAAAATTCAAGAGTATGATATTGATATCAAACCATTGAAGGAAATAAAAGGACAAGGATTATGAAAGCTTATGGCGAATGGGGACTCAGTCCATGGGATGATTTCAATCTCAGTCAGGGAACCATTAGCTGATTCAGAATGATATAGAGATATCATATTCTATTTAGGATCTAGGCAATTCCCTATTATAATGAGTTCCAAGGAGCGAAGGACACTCAATATGAAGTCGAACCAAGATGTGTTGATTGATGATATACTTTTCAGAAGAAATTTCGATGGTATATTGCTAATATGCATCGATGAGAATCAAGCTCCAAGACTGATCAAAGAATTCCATGAGAGAATATGTTATGGACACTTTTCACCCATTGCAACTACTCACAAAATAATCAAAGAATGATTCTACTGGTCATCAATATTTAGAGACTCATACACCAAAATAAGGAGATGTTTGTCATGCCAACAATTCTCAGGAAAAATGAAGAAAGTTGTGATGCCTCTGCAGACAATTGTGGTGGAAAACCCATTATCCCAATCGGGAATTCATGGCGTTGGGATGATTAATATGAAATAGAGAAAAGGGCATATGTACATTCTAAAAGCTACCTATTATTTCACAAAATGGCCATAAGCAGTGGCACTGAAGAAGGTCAACGCTAAATAATTGATTGGATTCCTCAAGGACAACATTGTGTCGAGGTTTGGTGTCCCTGATAAATTTGTCACAGACAACGGTTCAATATTCATTGGGTCAAAATTCATGAAGTTTTGTGGACAATATGAGATCATTATGGGTCAGTATTTGAATAATTATCCACAAGGAAATGGCCTTGTCGAATCCACGAACAAAACACTTGTGCAGATACTAAAGAAAATTGTTGATGGAAACTAGAGGAATTAGCATCTGAATATGAAAGAATCATTATGGGAAGGCAAGACAACCCCGAAGGATAGTACCGGTATTCCTCTGTATCTATTGGTTTATGGGAAAGAGGAAAAAATGGAAATTAACCTTGATCTTAATGCATTGATCTTCATGGTTAATACTGAAGATACAGAAGACACTTCCCCTATCCAAAAAAGGATCAATAAATTGTTGAAGTTGGAGAAGGAATGAAGAAAATCCCTGAAACAAACTTCTTAGAGGCATCAGATCTTCAAAAAATATTTTGATCAAAGCACAACTATGAAGAAAGTTTAGAAGGGAGAACCGACACTGCTTTGGAACAAAGCCAAGGAAAATCCATCCATGCACACGAAGTTTGAATCACTCTGGATCGGACACTATGTCATCGAAAATATATTTGGTTTCAACTCATATATGCTCTAGGACATGAAAGGAAAAATTTTAATGCTACATGTCAATAGGAAACATCTGAAAGGTTTCTTCTCCTAGAACTTTATCATTCTCATTGTACATAATTTTATTTCTAGTTTGTATATTCTTAATTTGACTCCATAACCCAATGGGTGGAAGAACCTGGTCACAAAAGATTATGGATTCTTGACAACCCACAGGGGGTCATCATCCTACAATTGGAGCATGTTTTTGAGGTTATTTCCCACTTCTAAAAAATTCTCGCCCCTTCTTTATTCTCCTCAATTCTTTTCTCCCTTTCTTTTCCCCCTTCTACACTTTTTTTTTCTCTTTTCTTTTTTCCCTCTTACTATACCTTTCTATTTCTAACACTTAGTCACATTTTTAGGCCACAGGTTCCCCAGTTGGTGGACTTACAATTTCTCACCTTCATTTACAACTTCACGTCACGAGTTAGACCTACCACATTTTTAGGCCACAGGTTCCCCAGTTGGTGGACTTACAATTTCTCACCTTTGTTTACAACTTCACGTCACGAGTCAGACCTACCATCATGTTGTCTCATACTTAGTTGATTCTACGATAATGGGTTCTCAGGTTGACAGGATAGAGCTTTAATGTTCTCGTGTTACATGATAGACACATTTCACCAAAGAGTTCTGCGATATACATTTTGATCCTTGGACTCCCTGACCTGCCTAATTTACATTCCTCCTACATGAGTCCATACGAACACTATGATGTCCCATACTTATCCAATTTTATGCCTCATACCATCACAGGCACTCGGGTTCGTAGGTTCCTGGGTTCACAAAAATCTCAAATAACATATTTCCCACATCCGTCCCCGCCACCCTTGTGCCCTTCCAAATGCACATTTACTATGCTTTTAATGCTAATAACTTACCATACAGGTTTGAAAGGATGGTCATTAATAAGAATGTGTTTTAATAACATATTTCCCACATCCGTCCCCGCCACCCTTGTGCCCTTCCAAATGCACATTTACTATGCTTTTAATGCTAATAACTTACCATACAGGTTTGAAAGGATGGTCATTAATAAGTGAAAGGATCGAGGATATCTCTTATTAAAACACATTAAAACAGGATTTACGGAGGATTATTTCATCTCCCTCCAGCATTCATTCCTAAAATAATTTGGAGAAAGGGAACATTCTCATCGACTTATGGCAGCAACTTGACAACAATTCTGTGGATATACACTAAATATTTTTGGGCGTGGGGATCATATTTTTCAGTGGTCCAAGGAATATTCCTAGTTTTCATCCCATTCTTCCTAGAAGGAAATAATCTAGACGTCTGAAATTGTGTGCGCAGGTTGTGTCCCATAATTTTTTGATTGTAATAAGTTGGTCACCTGGTGTACTGAGAGATATATTCCAAACTAGCGGATCATTCTGTTGCGGTACCATTCCCCTATCTCTCTCTCACCTCAAGTTTTTCGTAAGATCATGAGGCTTCCTGAGCCAACTCTCACCTTCAAAGGTGAATATTACAGAGAGTTATTAAAAAAACATTACAATGGATTGTACCTCTTACCTGAATTCCTAGAGAACCTAGCAGTCATCCCTGAGGACATCACAAGATTGCAGGTTGTCTCATTTAAAATCCCTTCCAGGAAATTGCATGGCTTTTTACGAGGATAATAGGATAAGAAACCATGGCCAACATCTCTTGGATGATTCTTTACATTCTATATTTTACAGTCAAAGAACAAGCCATCTTCAATTGGGGTAATTTGATTTCCATTGAAATCTCTTCCCAATTGGAGAAATACAAGAAGGAGAAGAAATTATTTATGTCATCTTATTTGGTTTTCGGGATAGCGTATTGATGTGAGTTCCCAATATTATATGTGTGCAAGAAGGTAAACTATGAATTCGACCCAGTCACCTTCTAGTATCAAACCTTGTGGAGGCACAAGGCCTCCCAACATTTTTATGAAGATTTTAATGATTTTGTCTCAGTTTTTAAAGATTTGTTGTTTCGAAAGAAATATCCTCGGATGTCTAACCAAGAGAGTAAGTTCCTGGATAGGAATGGGACACTAGAAAAATTGGAAAATTATAACGTTATAAGGATTTTTGGATCCAAGGAAAATCCTTCCTTCCTTCAGTGCCACATATCAGACAAATTTTTTGTTGTTGAAATAGCAAGGCAGTACACCTACTAGTTGCATTTTTTCCATTAAAAAGAGAAAAAATCAATTCATGCCTCTGCCTTGGAACATCAGGGATTTCATATTCATAAATATGAATAAGATTGATGAATTTGTGGGCCACTTCCACAACTTCAATTTAAAATATGCTGAAAAAAGTAAAATGGTTCAACCCTAGTGGTATTTTTGTAGAACATCTATTGGTTGTTGGTTTTATCAATTATTTCATTAATACTGTTCTGAATGAAGACAAAGACAATTCCTTAGGAACTCCCTCTCATGACACCGGTGACCTGGAGACAATACTCAGCACCAATGAGTCATACAAACAGAGAGTAAAAGGTCTACGTGAGAAAAAATCCCAATCCCCGACTGTCACACCAAAGAGTACAACATCTCGAAGCAGTGCTCCAATGTCCTACCAAAATAAGAAATTAAACCATAATTCTTCAGGCAGAGGAGGAGACAAGAACCCTCCTTCTGGAAAAATTCAAAGTTCTCATAAACTTCCCTTGAGGAAGAAAAGAAAAAACATTGTACATGAAGAGGAGGGACCTAGAGGAGAAAGTGATATCCATGACCTCTCCCTCGAGGATATGGAACAAAAAATTGAAATCGAGAAATTGTTCCCCAACGTCGACCAACTAGAGAAAAATTCTCACTAGAACCCTTAGACATAAATAATTGAGACCAAAACCTTCGACGAAGAAGAGTCTTTTGCATTTTAAAGCGTTTTTTTTACAACGGGTCCAAAAATTTGATTATTGAGAAAAGAGATGTAAATAATAAGAAGGAGAAATATCGTTCAGAGATTAGCCTATGAAACATGCGGCCTTCCCAAATTTCCTAGATACACTGAGCAAATGGAGATTATCTAAACAATTCTATTGGAGTCATTGAAGCGGATAATGTCAGGTTAAAGGAGCGAATCAAATATTTGGAGGAAGATTTAATTCCCCTTCCAGTACTTTCTAGTCCTTTAGAAATGATCGGGCCTACCATACCTGCGGAAAAATTAAAAGGATCGAAAATCCTTCTCACATCAGCCCAAGGTTATGTGGAAAATAATATCAAGAAAATAATGGAATTAATAACATAGGCTTGGGATATGTCAAAGAGCATGGTCTCTTTTGGAATGAGAGCACACGCTTTTCATGAATATATGCAGGAAGATTTGAAAAATGAGGAAGGTTTCTACCTCGATGTGGTTGTACCATTTGGTGTTGAAGTTACCAACATGACAGAATTGAGAAGAAGAGAGGAGGATCTCCCTTCTCTAAACTGGATAAAACAATTGAATGCATGTTGGAAGGAAAAGGTTAAAAACCTGAAATTGTTGTTCAATCATGCATCCATGCCATAACCAGAAGAGAGGAATTATTCAAGAAGCTAACTGAGATAGATCTAGCTAGCA
>CBVK0102041572.1:0-10432 GCA_900067695.1 Picea abies
ACATTCCATTTTCAGATCAGTAATTATCCACTTCCTTTTTCATTCTTGGCCAAACGTATTGGCTTCTTACAACTGAAATTGTTTTTTGATATCCTGGGTGCCCGACATATGACACATTATGCATTTCCTTCATAAATGCATTTTCTAGCTCACTAGAATTCGACACATACACCTTACCTTTGTACATGAGAATTCCATCTTCTTTCAGCTCATAAGAATTAAATTTCTGTGAAAATTACCTTGTTGTAATGTTTCTTTTATTTTTACATACTACTGATTTGAATTTGTTGCTGTAATAATTTGATCTTTTAGATCTTTCCTATACATGATAATGGCCACAATATGCTTCTCATGTGCCCTCCTGCTGACTGCAATCACTTGATTTTATTTTCCCTTTATGTGCTTAATTTCAAAGTCATATTCACTCAGAAATTCCAACCATCCAATTTGTTTGGCATTTAGTGTTGGTTGTCCAAAAAAATATTTCAGACCATAGTGTTCCTTCCTTAGCTTGAATTTCTTACCCATGAGGTAATGTATCGACATTTTTAATGCATGTACAATTGCTGCTAACTCTATATCATGGATGGAATAATTTCTTTCATGTTCTTTTATTTTTCTGGACTCATATCATACCACATGATCCTTTTGACTAAGAACTCCATCGATACCTTCCTTGCACGCATCGACACACACAACAAAATCTTCGTTTGAATCTGCAATCTTCAAGATTGACACACTTGTCAATATTTCCTTCAACTGTTGAAAAATATCTTCACACTTGGGTGTCCATTCAAATTTCATTCCTTTCTTATGAAAATAAGTGATTGGACTTGCAATCTTTGAGAACCCTTTTATGAATATTTGGTAATAACCGAAAATACCCATGAATGATCTGACCTTTGTCACATTCTTTGGCACTTTCCATCCTCTAGTGGCCTCTATCTTTTTAGGATCAACTTCTACTCTTGTTGCTAAAATTATATGCCCCAAGTAGTGAATCTTATTTTGATAAAAGATGCACTTACTTAGCTTAGCATACAATTTATGCTCGCTTAAAACTTGCAACACCATTCTTAAATGTTTCTCATCTTCTTCTTCCGACTTAGAATAGATGAGTTTATCATCTAGGATAGAATAAAAAACTTGTCCAGGTACTCCTTGAACACTCCATTCATCAAACACATAAAAATTGCTGGGGCATTTGATAGTCAAAATGGCACTACCATGAATTCATAATGCCCATACCTTGTCCTGAATGCGGTCTTGCTTATGTCTTCTTCCTTAATTCTCACTTGATGATATCTTAATATCAATTCAATCTTGGAAAAAATTCTTGCACTTTTCAGCTGATCAAACAAATAATCAATTCTTGGAAAATGATACTTGTTCTTTATTGCGACCTTATTAAGCTGTCTGACATCAACACATAGCCTTAAGGTTCCATCTTTATTCTTCACAAAAAGAACTGGGGCTCCCCAAGGTGACACACTTGGTTGTTTATACCCCTTCTTTAAAATTTCTTCAAGTTGCATCTACAACTCTTTCAATTCTGGTGTGCCCATTCTGTATTGTGTCTTGGACACTGGGGTAGCTCCTGGCACCAAAGAAATATAGAAATCAATGTTTGTCTTTGGTGAAAATCATGAGATTTCTCTAAAAAAATCTTCAAAATCCATTAAGACCGGATGGTCTTCAATGATGATCACTTTATCTTTGGCTTCCTTTCCATATGGGCTACAAAAATATGACATCCCTTCCTGAAACTCTTTTTCAATTGCATAGATGAAATCTCTCTAACAAGTACAACTCTTGGAATGCCTTGAATGTTTCCTTGTTTCCCTTCCTCATCAAGACATATGATTGTCTTGTTGTAACAATCTAGGACAACATGATGTTTTTCCAACCAATCCATGCAAATTAGACAGTCACATGAACCCAATGGTATGATGTTTACATATACCTTTGTGCTAAGTCCATTAATGTCTATCAAACATTCTTTAACCAACTCATTGATTTTCCTCTTAGTCCCCGTGGCTAACATAACTAACCAAGATTTATTATGCTTACTCCTATGCAAGTGAAATATTTCAACAATGTTATCATTTATGTAAGTATGGCTAACTCCATAATCAATTAAAATTGTTATGTGATGGTTATCAATCTTACCTTTCACTTCAATCATGGGAGATTGATACTCTGCTTGCTTGTTTTCCAAGGATGCATAAATCCTTGGCATGTTTCATCCCATTTCTTCCATTGTTTCAGGCTCTTGAACGTTGTGTATATTCCTCATTCTTTTCCCTTTGTGAGGTAATTCCATATATAAGTGATTTCCCTCACATCCCCAACATTGTATAGGTTGTTGCCTTGGCCTTTTCCCAAATGTTTCCACAGTTTTGTGTTCATTTTGGGCTGACTGACCTTGCTGATTTGCTTGGGATTTGTTCCTAAAAATGGGTGGCTTAAAACCTTTCTTCCTTTTATCCTTTTCACACTTCATCTTGTCATTCCAAGCCTTTTGGAAAACTAGTCTTCCTTTGCTTTGCTCATAAAGAGGCATGTCTCTCCTTATGGACTCCTTCAAACTTTTTGGGTTATCATATTGAATCTTGTCACTATAGAAGGATGGTAACCCTCTTAGAAATATTTGTATTTTGACCTTATAATCCTTGATGAAGTCAACATACTTCAAAAATTCAAAGAACCTCTTTTCATATTCATCCATTTTCATGGTTCCCAATTTGAGTTCAAAGAACTCTTTCATCTTTCTTTCATAGTAATTTTCGGACAAATATTTCTTTTGGAATATCCCTTGAACTACCTTCACAAAATCCTCTTCTCATCAAGGTTCTTGGATTGTTTAAGTTGGTCCCACCATGGCTTCCTTTCCTTGCAAGTGGTAGGTGGAAATTCTAGCTTCTACCCAGGAGGGGTAATCATGCAGCTGGAAATATTTCTTCATTTCCAATAGCCAAGTCTCAACCTCTTCTCCTTTCCTATGATTACCATTAAAATTTGGTGGCTTGATCTTCCCGAGTTCACCTTGCAAGATATCTCCCTAAGGCCTTCTCCTTTGCCTCCGAACATGAGACACACTTAGGATGCTCCCTGGCCCCAAAATTGCATGATTTATTCTAGTAGATTTCCTTGGATAATGATGACACCTTCTCATGCTTCTTGATTTCCTGTCATTTCTATATTAATCCCTTTTTCTTTGGGATCTAGATACTAACACTTGTCTATAACTAACTGCTTGCTTAGTGACAGATTCCTTGTTAACTTGCTTATCGAACATGTTTAAGATCTGAATTATCTCTTCTTGAGCCTTCATAATCCTTTCATTATCATTCTCTATATATTTTCACTTCCCTATGCAGGCTTCTCATAGTGACTTGCTCCTGCCTATCCCTTCTTCCATTTGACTCTGTCTCGACATTCCCCATGCTAACATGCAGACATATTACCTCTTCCTCATGGCTGTAATATCCTTGAGAATATTCCATAACTCCAGTTCTCATATAAGAACCAAAGTTTCTTTCCTATACCTCTAATTCTGCAAGACATGTGCATGTAATAATTACTATTAGAAACATGCATGGCATACACCATTCCTTCCATTAGAATACATGTTATTTATTCATAAATTTATGGTGGAAACAATGCACCAAATCAGAACTCTTATTCCTTATATGAATTTCTCTATGAAACATCTTTCCAATGGTTGTACTCATGCCTCGATGTGAGTTCTGAGCGAAAAGTTACAACATTTACATGCTAGAATTTTCCACTCTTTTACTGCTACAAAAATATATTTATTAATTTCTGAGAAAATGTATTGCCCAATTCAAAATTATGGGTTGATAGATGTATTCTATTCCTGAATACCTTTCAACCTACTATTGGTTTTCTCAAATCTAAACTCCGAGCTGAAAGTTATGGTTTGAAGAAGTTTAGGTTGTTTTACCCAATTTACCCCTGCATGGTACATGTGTCTTATTTATTTTCCTGCACATTTTAAGGTACCCATAACCAAAATTTGACTCCATCGCTGGATTCTATGGGTCATAATCTTTCCACAGACTACTCTTGTTCCCCAAACGAACTTTTGAACATGGAGTTATACCTTCTGGAAGTAAAACTGGTGCCAAAATTGTACCCTCTCTATTTTGGCTGTAACTTTCTCATATGAGCTCCGTTTTGTGAACCGTTTAGTTCATTCGATAACTCTCTCTAAGTTATTTTATTTGATATGTAGAGACAAAGTGTACATTGGTACATGTATACTTTGTATTTTGTGGGTTTTAATTGGCTAAAAACGTCGTTTAGGGCCTCAAAAATGCCTCACAAGTTAATGATGTTCAAAAACCACAAAACTCACATAAAACTGATGGTTTTATTATTGTAACAACCCATTTAAATCTGAATCATTGAAATGAAATCAGGAGAAAAAAAACTATTGATCTGACTCTATCGGCCATCGACCATTGACATTTTCCTTTGGACACGAGCAACGCCTTCCCCAATCTGTTGATGTGACCGTCAACCGTTGACCCAACTCCTGACAAATGATTTTGTGCACAACTCTTAAATCGGTCGAACAAACCATCAACCATCGATGAATGAAACTCTCCATCAATTCGGTCGATGCTCAACTATCGACCCATTGACAATCAACGATCCCCGATGACTGTCGAATACACTCTCCCAAAATCGGTAGACCTGACCATCGACCATCGACCAATTCTATGCTGACATGTCATGAAACGTGGATCTTGACATGGAATGACACATCATCCTGAGGTGTCATCTTGGGTGACATGGCATGACATGTGGATGATGACATCATCATCCTCTTTCCCCCATCGACCATTAATCGATTCTCTTGAATGACCCAAAAACTTTGTTGAATCGACTGATGCTCAACCATTGGTGCGTCGATAATTGATGACTTCTCTTGTGTGATTCGAAGTACTTTTCTGAATTCGGTTGACTGCTGATCACTGACCCATCAACCATTGATGAACTTTGTTGCTCGCTTGAGACACTTCATCGAATTGGCCAATGCTTGACCACTGACCATCATCCATTGAAAACACTTCAATGGATTTAACAAACCCCCGACCGTCGACCATCGACGATCAAAGATGTCTTATGACTGAACCAATTTTTTTTCCATTTTGGCTGACCTGACCATCGACTGTTGACGATTTCTCTTGGTGAACTTTAACACTTAGAATTGTTTTTACTTTTCTCTGATTGATCTAGATCCTCAATCTATCATCAAGGATGATCTCGTCCATTGATTGTATCAACTTCACCCAACTCTTCTAACGCCCATTCATCGACTGTCGTACATCGACATTTTCTCTTGGTGAATTTTCAACACTTCGCCAAACTCGCCGATCTAACCGTTGACCGTCGACAGATTCTATTTTCGATCCTTACACTTAGAAAATTTCAACAAAAACCCATGTGACTCTGGACCATTGATCCGATCTATTTCCTTATCCGTCGAAATTGAATCCTGGCCATTGATTTGATCCACCTTGAAAGCAACCAAACCTTTATGGATTTTTAAATTTATCAAGAAAAATCTCGACCGTTGATCTTAAGATTAAACATGATCTCAACCATCAATTCTCTAAACTACCTATAATTCTACAGTAGGCCATTAAAACTCAAATTTTATCCATTCCAAGTCGAATTTCGATTTGAGACTTTATTTCTTGGCTCCATGGAACCTCTTAAACTGTTTGAAATCATCTAAACCCGTATTTCACTCTGTTATTCTCTGTTTTCCCTAACCCATCACAGAAAAAGTATGTAACAATGAATTTCACAAATTCACAACCATCTTGGCTCATACAAGCCCGGTGTTTGAACCAAACACTCTGATACCATAATGTAAAACCCCCCATCCCAATTGAATTTCCTCTCTTTGGATTGCCTTTCTTGACTCACACTCTTCCCCAAGATGATTGTACTAAACCCCCATGTGCCTAATAACATTGGGATGTGACCACTCACACCCACCCTCTTACATGTATTCAATGATTGGCTTTGGGAACACTCAATCAAAAACTGGAAGGCTTGTATACAAATAACAAATTTAGGAAAATGGGTTGAATTAATATACATGGGTAATTCCCCCTTGAACCCCTCTTGGCCATTATCCTAAACACTCCCCTTTCTTTTGGATTAATTTATCCCCCATATCTTGTCCATGTCCCCTTAACAACTAGCATTACATTTTATTATTAAAACATATAAATACAATTCACATATTACATTGCTTTGGCCATAGCCACACATTGTATATACATAGACATAAGTTAAACTGGGGATTATAATGGGGATGTTACATATTGTCTCCTTTCCCATTAAGGAATGTTTCCAATTCTTCACACTTTGTACCAATGCATACAATTCCTCATCATATGTTGTATAGTTAATTATTACTTGAGTAAATGTTTCATAATGATAACATATAGGTTTACCTCGTTGCATCAAGACTGCTTCGATGGCATATCTGCTTGCATCAGTTTGAATCTCAAATGGATTCTATAGATATAGAAGAGTCGAAACTGGTGTGGTGCTTATCTTTTCCTTCTATGTCTCGAAAAATTTATGTTGCTTGCCTCCCCATTGAAAGACTTATTTTATACTTGTTAATGCATGCATAGGAGATGATATAAAAGATAAATTAGCAATGAATTTCCTCCAGTATTGTATTGCTCCTAAGAAGCTCTTGAATTCTGTGGCAGTGGTTGGCCCGAGCCACTTTACAATAAATTCCACTTTCGAGGGATCTATCTTTAGCTGACCATTCCCTACAATGTAACCCAAATATACCAGAGAATTTTTTTCAAACTCGCATTTAGACATCTTGATATACAACTTCTCTTTCTTTAAGAGTTCAAATCCTGTCTTGACATGCATTATATGATCTTCCCATCTTCAGCTAAAGATCAAAATATCATCCAAGTAGACAATGACAGAGTCATCTATGTAAAAGTTGAACACATCATGTATTACTGTCATAAATGTTCAGGTGCATTACATAAGCCAAATGGCATTACTAACCATTCAAACAACCCCTGCTTTGTCTCAAAAGCAGTTTTCCATATATCACTTTCTACAATTCTGATATGATGATAACCACTTCTCAAGTCCATCTTAGTGAAATAAACAACATTCTTGAACTAATATAATAAATCATCAATTCTAGGAAGAGGATATATGTTCTTTACCATAATCTTGTTCAATGCTCGAAAGTCAATACACATCCTCCATGTACCATATTTCTTCGGAACTAATACAATAGGTGAACCACACATAGAGGAACTTGGTCTGATGATTCCTTTATTGAGAAAATCCCGAACGTTCTTTTTTATCTCTGCATTCTCTAGTACTGATGACCTATACATACCAATGTTAGGAAGAGGAGCATCCTACTACAAGTAGATTTCATGCTCAACCTCCCTCTTAGGAGGAAACCCTGTAGCTTCCTGAAATAACTCATCATAGTGAGATATGATTTTGACCAACTCATGTTTATGCTCTGGATCACAACCTAATAAAGCATATGATATATCTTCTTCTTTTTTTTTCACTATCATAAGGAAAAAAATTTACTTGCATTTATGAATCTCTTCATTTTCCCTATGCTCACTAAAGAAACATTAGTTTTAATACGATGGACTCTGAGAATAAATTCAATCCCATCCTTAAAAAGGTGATATTTATTCTCTTCACAATAAAATATAACTTTCCTGTCAAATAGATATGGACTACCCAAGATAATGACGCAAATGTCAAGAGGAACAACATCTAATTCAACCTCATCAAAGAACTTGGATGTAGTTGCAAATCCGATCTTACACTGCCTCATTACCTGCAACTTAGTATCATCACACACCCAACCTAATGGATATGGTTTTCTATGAGGCGTTGTCTTCAAATCCAAATTTTTAACAATTTCTTCAGATATTGGGATCCACTGTCAAACAAGGTGTCTATCTTTGTATTCTTTACTATAACCCTGACATGAAAAAACTATCTTCTTTTATTTTGATCAAGATCACTTTCCAATTTAGCAGACTGAAAAGAATAATTAGATTTTCTAGTAGATATACCTTTGCTTCCCATTACCATGATCTTAGATTCATCTCCTGAATCTAATTCCAGATCCCATCGAGCTGATGCAACAATCTTTTGTTTCCCCTTATCCTGTAACTTCTTTAGTTGTAATTATGGATGCAACTTCCAACACTGTGCTTCCTCATACCCTCTTCTCTTACAATGAGAACATGTAGGTTTTTCTTAAACTTTCTTTACCATAGCTAACTACTTACTCTTCCATTTTCCTTTCAGTTTCTTTTCGAACTTGTGTAACTTCTTATCTTCAATCACATGCTTCCCCTTACTAGCCTCCATATGAGTAGCTTGTACTGAAACTTCATCAATGTTAGTAGGGTTAAACATCAAAATAGCGTGTCAAAGATATGAGTACGTGCCACCAATATACTTCAGAAGAGTTTGATGAGTATATAATAGAATTCCTAAAGATAATGATTTCTTCTTAAATTCCTGTGTATATACTTGGACATTTTTCCCTTTTCCTTGTCGGAGATGTTGCCATTCCATAATTTCACTTTGCACATAATCCAATCGATAAAATTGTTTTCTAATTGAAAAAATAAATTCATCCCAAGAATAAATTACTTTACCATGTTGAATACGATCAACTTGTGTCTTACTCTCCCACCATATCAAGGCTATGCCGCCTAGATGAAGAGTAGACAACTATATCTTTGCAGTGTCATCCATGATATTTTGTACCCTGTAATATACTTCTATTTGCTTGATCCAATTGTCCAAATTTTCTAGATTCAATTCTCCATCATATATTGGTAATTCGAACTTAACATCTAATTTTAAAAAAGGAAAATTATGAGTACGAGAGAAAGAAGAATTCTTAGAGGGATTCTTCTTATGAGAAGAGTTTTCACTTGCACCAGAAGAAGATGATGACAAGGATGATGATGAAGAGGGTTCTGAAGGTCCACCACCTTCACCTCCTCCTTAATATTTTATCGAAGATTCTCCTTCCCTAGTCTTATGGACTCTTCGATATAAATAATCTATTATTTCCCTCATTGAGCAAAGTGTAGCCATAATTTCCTCATGTCTCATGGGAGGATATTCTCCTTCCTTTCCTTTAGAAACCATGTCTCTCTTACAAAATCTCCTTTGAATATTTGACTTGTAACTTGCAAGCTTTCCTTTACTAAGCTTGAATCTGGATCTTTAAAATTGCAAGCTTTCCTTTACCAAGCTTGAATCTAGATCTTGTAAGCATTCACTAGCAAACAATTGTCAAAACCTGCTCTAATACCAACTTGTTCCAAAAAATACTTAGATGCTAATTATTATTTAATTTACATAAACATATATATTGATTTCAAAATAATAATGATCGTTTGACTGATTGCATAATACATGTGAATTTACTTCTCTATCCAAATCCGCTTTAATGACAAATAATTTGCAAATAATTGAGTGAAAATAGAACAACAATACCAAAACTATAAACACAAATTTGTTAATGAAGTTCACCCAATTTGGGCTACGTCTTCGAGCTTGCTTCCAATTGAGACATCTTTATTAATGCTCAAATGCTTGTGTTTTTACAATGACCTTTTTACACGTTGCTCAAACTCAGAAACATAGTAACCATATAATTCCTTGTGAAATTTCAAGAAAAAATGAGAATAAACTTCATATAATTCTGTTAAGGAACCCCTTGGCATGCATTACAGTGCAATCCAAAAGTATTGATATCCTTGGCATGAAATTCGAGACCCTAATCCGTACTCTATCATGTGTGTACCCTGCCTTGATCCGCGCATTGGTTAAATTGGGCACGAGCCCTCACCTCCATCTGCAACTTTGGAAAAAATTAAATGTGATATTGTTGGGCTCCTGTAATAGGAGGCACCCTTGGCATAACAGTGAGGGCGTTAGCATAATATATGGCGGGCCATGGGTTCAACTACTATATTATGTCATTCAACCTAATTGAATTGCTTTCTCCATAGGTTTCCTCCAATAATTGGGATTGTTTGACTCCATTTCACCCAATTTCACAAAAAAATAATTCTCAAACAACGTCTAAGTATACTCAAAATTCTATATATGTTCTCTGTAACTATTGGTTCTTGGCCTGTGTAGGTCTAGTGTTGAAACCTTCACCTTGATACCAATCAATAATGTACCCAACTCCATGTTGAGTCACATTAATACAATTTCCTCTTTGTACATGTTGTATGTCTCAAATTATTTCAACCTGGTTAATACTTTCCATAATTAACTCAACTACGATGTTATAATACTCTCTGTCCTACTATGAAATGAAATATCTATGAAA
>CBVK0102041573.1:0-11012 GCA_900067695.1 Picea abies
AAATTAAAAAAAAATCTTATGGTTAAATTAAAACATCTCAATTGTGTGTTGCTCAATATGAGTGAAACATGTAATTCCTTGTGTGTTTAACGTGAACTTGAGTAAAGATTGCAAAATTAAAAGAACTTGAGTAAATATTTTCACCTTGAAGGATTTAATCCCTATTGACCATGAGATCTGGAGTTTAGATGGATCTTGGTTAAAATATTTCCTGAAACATGTAATTCCTTCCATGCTCAATGTGGAGTTGACACATAGCATATATATAACCCCAATTTTAATCCCCATGAATTGTAATGGGATTGTACATATATGGTATATATGCTGGTGAGTTGGATATGTATTTAGTATATCAAAGATATTAATAAAAAACACATTAATAGTTGTGATATGATAGGGGTGATAATATTGGAGGGCTATTAATTCCACAAAAGAGAATCGACTTACTCCATTGGTCGACTAGCTCGAGTGCCTAGTTGAATGTCTTTGTTGTCGACTGAATTATCACAATGGTTGGAAAAATCCTAAAGTTATATTCTTTTATTATAATTTATATGTGAGAGGGGCTTAAGGGGGCCCAAGGGGACCAGAGTTTGATATATATAGCATCTCTTCCATTTAGAGAGCCATAACCAAAAGTGGGTTACCTAGTTTATCCCATCAAAGAATCTGGATATGAACTGGTACCATAGGCACCACTTTTATTGACGAAGAAAGGAGTATTGTTTTATTGTCATAAACCCAATTTTGCTTACCTTAAAGTATGCTAAAGGATAAATCATTATGGGGATGTATGCTAAGGAAATAGGTGGAGTTCCTTGTGTTCCAAGTGGCAAGTTCAGAACATGCATACTAATTCCCTATGTTTGGGGAGTTTGACCATCATTCTACATGTTCATTTTTTTTTACTCTATTCACTCTGGTCATGGGTAGAGTTCACCATTAACATGTATTGTGTTAGATGGATATGTCTGTCACATATATCTAATATGAAATTTCCTACAGGCATGAGGATGGGATTGTTGTAATTGAGATTCTGACACTAGCTAGATTTTCTAAATCCCTAAGCATTGAGATTCTTTGACAATCTATATTGGATCCCTGGAGGGGGTGAGTATTTCCTAAGGGACTGCTAAGCAGAGGAGGAGATTCTATTCCTGGGATGGTGCAAGTTGGGGAAGAGAGATGGGTGGTGGAAAAGGTTGTAGAAGTTTGTATGGTTTTTTTGGGGGGGTATTAGGTTGTGTGAGGGAGATTAGCCAGCCATAAGAGTCCTTTGTCCTTGTGAACTCATATCCCCATCTCGGGGGTGGCCTTCTGCCGAGAGAACTGGAGCAACAAAGCCTACAGTTGGGGATGAATGTCCTTCATATGTAGCCATTCGATGACATTTCTTCATAAGATAAGTGTTATGGTTTCTTTGCTATTTTCAATGTTATTTATCTATAATTTATTATTAAATATGTTCTGATTGTTAATAAATTACATGTTTCTATAATTTTATGTTGTTCCCTATGAATTTCATGAGATTGCATGTCATATTTCATAGATATTTCATTTCATAGTAGGACAGAGAGTATTCTAACATCATAGTTGAGTTAATTATGGAAAGTATTAACCAGGTTGAAATAATTTGAGACATACAACATGTACAAAGTGGAAATTGTATTAATGTGACTCAACATGGAGTTGAGTACATTATAGATTGGTATCAAGGTGAAGGTTTCAACACTAGACCTACACAGGCCAAGAACCAACAATTACAGAGAACATATATAAAATTTTGAGTATACTTACATATTGTTTGAGAAAATTTGTTTTGTGAAATTGGGTGAAATGGAGTCAAACAATCCCAATTCTTGGAGGAAACCTATGGAGAAAACAATTCAATTAGGTCGAATGACATAATATAGTGGTCGACCAGCTTAACTGCTTAGTCGACTTGTCTTCACAATTGACTAGTTTATATTTCATTGGTTGATTGGCTTGACTACTTAGTTGACTTGTCTTTGTAGTTGACTAACCTATTTCTGGTCGACCTGACACAATGGTCGAATGGCTTGACTGCCTAATCGACTTGTCTTTGTTGTAACATCCCCATTTTTAATCCCCAATTTAGTGATGTATAATGTAAATACAATGTGTGGTCGTGGGCCCAACAATGTAATATGTAAATGATGTATATTGAAAATAATAAATAAAATGTATTTTCGGTTGCATATGGACATAGACAAAGACATGGGGCTAAGTTTCCACAAGAGAGGGAGGGGTCCAAGGGGGAATTATACATGTTTATTAAACCAAAACTATCTTTCTAAGCTGGTCGACCACTATATTATGTCATTCAACCTAATTGAATTGCTTTCAACATAGGTTTCCTCCAAGAATTGGGATTGTTTGACTCCATTTCACCCAATTTCACAAAACGATTTTTCTCAACCAATGTGTAAGTATTATTATAAGAGTCTTGGAACTATTATAGTAAGTTTATGCTCAAGCACATGTGAGTATTATTTTTTTTCTTTTATTGATTTCACAAAAAAATAAAATACACCATACAAATTCTTCAACCACTGCAACATAAAAACATAACTATGATAGAAAAGACACACATTTGGAGTTACACCACACACAATATTTTCCTTAGGAAATTAGATGTGAGAAAACCCAAGAAGAAATGAAACACTATGTCTTTCTTCTTAGTAAATGGAGAGTAAAAGGAAAAAATAAAGAGATTATAAAGTTTAGTGTAGAGCTATGAGACACTATGGTGTACTATAGTGCCCTACAAAATGATATTTCTCCTCTATTTTGCTATCTCTTTACTCCTTTTGGAAACTTCTATTCTATGGAACATGGAATCATTACAATAGGCATTGAACCCCTTTGCCTTAAAGAGGGTTTTAACTTCCTTCCTTGGTTGTTAGGGTTGGGGTTTTCAATTGTTTGATGCTTCTAGAAGTCTTTGGTGGATTCCCATATGCTACTAACTCCACATGGGTGAATCATGGTGAGATGACGAGGTTGCAACATGGACACACAAAGAATAATTAGACCATTACCTTTTCAGTGGCGTCATTTTTGCATATAGACTCCATTTGATTAAGAAAACCACCATTGGAAAGCTATCAATCTATATAATGCATTGAGGTGGCATTGAGAACCTCTTGACAATTAACCTTGAGGTTGAAAACCCAAAATTCCACTTTTTTTATCAGGAATGAGAGGATTCTCAATTATGGTTTATCAATATGGTTTTAGGATCTAACGCATATAGACTCCATTTGATTAATAAAACCACCATTGGAAAGCTATCAACCTATATAATGTATTGAGGTGGCATTGAGAACCTATTAACAACTAACCTTGAGGTTGAAAACCCCAAAATTCCACTTTTTTGATCATGAATGAGAGGATTCTCAATTATGGTTTATCAATATGGTTTTAGGATCTAACCCAAAACAATCCTTCTGAGTCCCAATTTATATCTTATCCAATTCACATAATATAAAATCATATAATAACCATGTAAATCCCTTTTGAATCAATCCATTGATATTATATACTTATTATATGATTCTCATATTATGAGACTACGGAAAGATTGCAGATAATCTCTCAAAGAAAGGAATTGATCTACCTGAACTTTATGGTTCCATGGAAGAAGTACAAGACAACCATATAGTGGTTTTGCAACAATTTCCATTTAATGATTTCTGAACTCCTTTTAGATTTGTAATTTGTTACTACATGAGATTGTTAAATCTATCGTTTGTTTTCAATTACTTGACGGATAATATACTTGATATTACTAAGGATGTGGATCTTTTTGGATTAATAGTGAAATATTTTGGAGAGATATATCTATAGATAATGTTTTTTGGAATGTGACTAGAGCACATGATTATTGTATTTTTGTTTATCTCAAATAAAAATACATATTTTTTCTTGGAAAAAAAATACTTATACCATACCATGACAAGGCAAGACAAGACATGACATATGATACCATACCATGACAAGGCAAGACAAGGAATACCATACCATGGCAAGGCAAGGCAACCTAAGGCATACCATACCCATAAGCATAGATTTATTTTAATAAATATATAAAATATTTTATATTAAAATAATGAATAAATATATAAAAAGACTATATTAAAAAAATATTGTAAATATAATTTTTATAAGCCGATTGTTATGGAAATAAAATATCCACACTCGACAACCATTTAAATTCCATTATCCACCATGTAGCATATAGATGTTTGCCCATAACATCTAAATAAGTAAATAATATAAAAAACATTTAAGGATGTGTATATGGCATTGCCTAGTAAATAATAATGGACAATAAATGTATGCCCATGGAAAAAGAAAGATTATTGAATCTTATTATTATTAAATAATGGACAATAAATGTATGCCCATGGAAAAAGAAAGATTATTGAATCTTATTATTATTAATTAAAATTAATAAGAAGAGAAAAGTCTTATCAATATTAACTAAAATTTTATATATATACCACTGGACCAACTATACAAACTTCTTTAGTAGTTGGGGAAGCAGCTTGTTACTTGTAATGTTATAGTTAGCAGGTCTGCAGACAGCATGCCAATATCAAATAAATCCACACAAACATTCAGTCTGCACTTATTCTTCTCAAGCCACCACTCGAGCAGGTGGTCTACAACGTAAATTGTCTGGTAATCAGCAAGGAATGCAATATATCATACGAGTATGTATATCCCACCGCAATATATTTTGAGTGTGTATATCCCTCCCTCTTCCTGCCGTGAAAATCAGAAGGGAGGAGGAGGTGGTCCTGGTGGTCCAAGCGGAGGCGGTGGCGGCCCAAAGAGTCCTCCAAAGCAGGCGTCCCATATCCAGCAGCAAAATATAAACGATAAGCTGTTTTTCACACACAAAAAAACAACCAAACCAACTGTGTTAGCTCATCTTTTGCCTTTTCGGCCTTCATTGAAAGCAGGACAATGGAATAGAATGGACAGCTTACCACTCTGTAATGCAATCCGGCCCTGGAGGCGGAGGCGGAGGCCCCAGTAGCGGCGCTTGCGGAGGAGGAGAAAAACCAGGAGGAGGAGGAGCAAAGCCTGGAGCGGGTGGAGGAGGAGCAAAACCAGGTGCAGGCGGAGGAGGAGGACCAAAGCCCGGAGAAGGAGGACCAAAACCAGGAGCTGGAGGAGGAGTTCCAAATCCAGGAGCGGCGGGAGGAGGGCCTTCTGGCCTCATGTTAATTGTTGCTGAGCGTTGTATTCTATCTGCTTTCTCGATGCTATGAGCATTCCTTTGTGTGGGGGTTGGGCATGATGTATATATAGTAGAGCTGAACTACTAGTCCACTCCAACTACTCTTCCTCTTAAGAGTTTGAAGGAGGTGGAAATTTATTTCGTTGTCGGTAATGTTGTGCGCAGCAGTCGTTGAAGCAAAGGTAGGACTGTTAGAGAGAACATTGTGGAAGTGCAAGAAAATTCTAGATATATCATAGGACTGTTAGAAGAGAAGATTGTGCAACTGCAGGAAAATTCTAGATATATCAAAAGCACTTTTTTTTTTCTTTGGGATAAAAACACGTGGAAGGTGAGACTCATTTCTTACCGGGCAAGTTTGAGGGATATCTTTTCATTCAGAATTAAATGAAACTTCAAAATACATATGATGTTTACATTGTATATATGTATCCATATATGTTTTGAAAGATTGATTAATAGTGGACATAGTTAGATATCCCTATCTATTATTATTGTTTTTAAAACTGAATTGCTTCAATATACAAAATGTGAATGTTCATATCATCCTTATATAATTAACAACTAATTTCATAAGATCAAAGTGTGAATCTCTCAATTGAACAAAAAATATCTGCATGAATTGCCTTCAAAACTGAATTGCTTCAATATACAAAATATAAAAGTTCATATCATCATTATATAGCTAACAACCAGTTCTATAAAATCAAAGTGTGAATCTGTCAATATAACAAAAAATATCTATCTGCATGAATGATTGCTCCTTGAAAATGTTCCTCAAAATACAACCATCCAATAATACAGTTCAGGGTCTTTTTGGACAGTAACACTCCCTGCCTTCTTTCCAAGAAACTTAAATGAGAATAATAAGATAAAATATGCAAAACAAACAACACGGTGAGGCTATGCTCACTTCTATATTGATCAATGAAGACAGATTACGTCCTTATATAGGAAAAGACTCTACCGAGTCGGTTACATGCAAACCAAAGACAACTAGACTCTCAACTATGAACTGACTCTTAACACGCCTACAACTGATTCTCACAACTGAAGCTTATAACTGGTGCTTACAAGTGGCACTTACTCCATTATTTTCAAGTCTCCCCCTTAATAGATAATAGATTGACTTCTACACATAACATCTCCCTAAACAACTCAAACTTAATCTTTCTAAGAGGCTTAGTGAAAATATCAGCAACATTTTCACTAGTATTACAATACATAAGAGTTATTTCATTTGACTGCAACTTTTCTCGAACAAAATGAAACTGAGCTTCAACATATTTTGTCCTTACATGAAAAATAAAATTCTTCGCAATATTGATTGAACTTTGATTATCACATCTGATCATCGTAGGTTCCTTTAGTTCTTCTCCAACATCTTGAAGAACTCTTCTTAACCAAACAGCTTCACAAGTTGTTGCACACAAGGCTTTATATTCTGCTTCAGTAGAAGACAAAGACACAGTAGGCTGCTTTTTACTACTCCATGAAACAACCCCGGATCCAATGCTGAACGCATATCCAGTGGTTGATCTTCGATCATCCAGATTGCCAGCCCAATCAGAATCTGAATAACCTGTCAACTCAACATCAGATGCATCAATATATTTAATACCATAATCAAGTGTACCTTTTAGATACCTGAGTACTACCTTTGTTGCATTCCAATGGATTTCATGAGGTTTCACCATGCATTGACTTAACACACTCACAGAATATGAAATATCAGGTCTGGTTGTGGTGAGATAATTCAGACTACACACCATTTGTCTATACATAGTGCCATTCACCTCCTTCGAACCATTATCACAAGATAGTTTCACATTCTGTTGCATGGGAACAATAAAAGACTTATACTGATCCATTTTAAATCTCTTAAGTATTTCTCTAATATACTTACTCTGACAAACAAAAGTTTGGCTTGCATTTCTCCAAACTTCAAGACCTAGGCAGTGATGTAATTCACCAAGATCTTTCATTTCAAATACCTTTGATAATTGCTCCTTGATTTCATCAATTAACTTCTCTGCATTTCCTGTAATTATTAAATCATCAACATATAATGAAATCAATACCATATACCCCTGTTCATCAAATTTGGTATACATATTTGGATCACTTTTTCTCCTCATAAAGCCCTATTGAAGAAAGAAAGAGTCTATCTTCTCATACCATGACCTAGGTGCCTATTTTAGTCCATACAATGCTTTCTTTAACTTACACACTAAGTGTTCTTGCCCCTTTTCAACAAATCCTTAAGGTTGAGTAAGGTAAACCTCTTCCTTTAACTCACCATTCAAAAATGCAGATTTAACATCTAACTGATGCAGCTTCCAATGATACTTTGTAGCTAAAGCAATTAACATTATGATAGTATTCAATTTAGCTATTGGTGCAAATGTTTCAGCATAATCAATACCTTCTGTTTGTGAATACCCTTTTGCCACCAGTCTAGCCTTATACTTATCTATACTACCATCTGATTTAAACTTGGGTTTGTATCTCCATTTGCATCCAATGGTCTTCTTATGTTTAGGCAATTCATTCAATTCCCAAGTATTGTTTTTCATTATAGATTCATATTCTTCCTCCATTGCATTTTTCCATTCATCATGTTCATTAGCTTCATCAAAAGTCATGGGTTCTATGAAATTTGAAATGCTACTCATTAGGGCATAGTCTTTATACCTCACAGGAAGCCGAATTTGTCTTGAAGATCTTCTCAACTGATTATCTTCCTATCCACTTTGTGAAGATCTTCCTCCCCACTTTGTGAAGATCTGTCTTCACCTCTAGGTGAACTTTGACTGCTTGAATTTTCATATCACTGAGTCCTTCTTGTTGCTGCTGTTGCTGTTGCTGTGGGGATGGCTGTTGCTGTGTGGGCTGCTACTACTGCTTCTCTTATTTAAATCCTTCATCAAGAAGTCTTTTTCATTCCTCACGACTGTTGTCATCATGATTACCTGCTTTCTGCTCATGGAAAAGTACATCTCTACTTGCAAATACTTTGTGAGTAGCAGGATCAAACAATTTGTATGCTTTAAATTCAGAACAGTACCCAATGAAAATACATTTAATGGCTTTAACATTCAATTTCCTCCTATTCTCCTTTGTAATATGAGCAAACGCCTTACACCCAAATACTTTCAAATTATGAACTGTAGGTTTGGAACCATTCAAGGCTTCGAAAGGAGTAACATTATCAAGATACCTTGTTGGACTTCTATTCTTTAAATAAACTGCAGTATTTATGGATTCAACCCAAAATGCATTTGAGAGATTCTTACCTTTCATCATACTGCGTGGACACTCTACCAAAGTTCTGTTTTTCCTTTCAGTGACTTTGTTTTGTTGTGGAGCGTGAGGTACTGTAAACTGTTGTACTATTCCATTATCTTTGCAATATTTGTTGAAGTCCCCTGATTTATACTCTCCTCCTTGATTTGAACGAAGGATTTTGATGGATTTTCCTGTCTGCTTTTCCACCATGGTTCTGAATTCCTTAAAGTACTCAAAAACATCACTTTTTCGTCTAAGGAAGTAAACCCATGTGTATCTCATGCAATCATCAATAAATAACAGAAAGTAAAATGCACCTCTTAAAGACCTAGTCTGCATAGGCCCACAAACATCAGTATGCACAAGATCCACAAACATCAGTATGCACAAGATCTAACACATCTCTTTTTTTTTAATCAGGATTAGAGGGGAATTCATCTCTGTGCATCTTTCCTAATGCACATCCATCACAAGCAACTTTCGCATTCTTTAACATGGGAAGTCCTTCAACCATATTCTTTTTCTATAATAACAATAAATCAAGATGATTGATGTGTCCATACCTTTGATGCCAAAGAATCTCTGTTGGCATAGTGGCAGAAGTCAGTGCATGATGTGCTTTGCTGGTAACATCAAGTTTGAATAGACCTCCTACTCTGAATCCCGTTGCAACAATTTGGAAGTGGTCCAACAGATCCTTCACTATGCAATAATTCTTGAAGAATTCAACTTTCAAGTTTTGATTTGTAATGGTGGACATAGAGATCAAATTTTTCTTTATTCCTGGCACATACACCACATTGCGAATGTGACAAACAGTACCATTCGGCAATGTCACAGGAATGTCTCCATATCCCTTGATTTGATGAGCACGGTCATCTCCAAGATATATGCTTGCACCATTACGTGTTTATTTAAAATTAGCATACCAATTTTTATTACAAGTCATATGTACTGGTGCTCCGGAATCCACAAACCAGGCATCAAAATCATCTGTTTCAGCAGATACAGTAGCATTAGACACAAACAACCTAAGTTCTCGTGAGTCAAAATTCGGGGGTTCATCAATATCATCACTAGCAATAAATAATCTGAGATCTTGATTTTAAGATTTTTCTGCATAATTACCTAAATGTGTTTTAGGTTTATTCCTAGCCTCATCACTTTTCTTCTTATGACATTCTTTAACAACATGTCTAGGTCGACCACAATAAAAACAACTCTTTGACTCATTCCTATCAGATTGCTTACCTTGATTTGGAGGTTGTCTTCTCTGCGATGAACTGCCTCTCTGCCCTGAACCACCTCTCTGCCATGAATTGCCTCCTCTGCCTCTTACTCCTGATCCCCCTCTAGCAGATCTATTATTTGACCACAATGCCAAATCTTTACTTGGAGGCTTCAGATTCCCGCACCTCTCTTCCTCTTACAGCATAATGCTTGTTAGTTCTTCAAACGTAGGAGGTTTCTCCCTTGCTGCGAGACCTATTATGAACATATGATAATCTTCTAGCATACCATTTAAGGTAATAGTGACCAGATCAATGTTGGAAACAGTTTCCCCTATATTTACTAGCTTGTCTTTCACCTCTTTAATACGACCCAAAAATGAACTAACAGATTCATTTCCATCCATCTTAATGCCTAGCAATTTAGTTTTCAGGAACAAAATGCGATTTGTGTTGCTAGTTTCATACAATGCTTTAAGAGTTGTCCATGTTGCAGTAGAAGTTGTAGCATCTCTAATATGTGGAATTATGCTATCTTTAACTGACATGCACAATAATACATTTGCCTTGTTTTTGCACTTCTCCCAATCTTGGATTTGTGCTGTTGTTGCACCTGCACCCGCATCAGGTTTTAGTTCAGTTCCCTTCACAATGTTCTAGACACCATAGCCTCCCATGAGCGTCTGCATCTTGAATTTCCAGTTAATGAAATTCGATCCATCTAGCTTGTTGGCTTCATTGAGGTAGGTTTCCATTAGAGGATTCGCCATCTTTGCAAGTTAGTCTCTGCAAGTGAATCATCAAGGATATGCAACTTTCTGTCGATCTACCTTCGGATACCACCGATCCGTCTCAATCTCGACTCTCATATTTCACACACAAAATATCACAAATAATATTCTCTTGAATAAACTTTAATATCCACTTTTAAAGTTTATACGTCAACTATATCCACTTTGAATAAAAATTCACTTCAAAATAATAAACTTTATATTCCATATAAAGTTTAAACTCCACATGCATCCATCTTTAATAATAAATCTTAATTTCTTAAATCTGTCTACATGCATTCACTTTATCCACTTTTAATTAAAAGATATATCCTTTATAACTCCACTTTAATAAGAAAACTCCACCTTTAATAAAAAACTTTATACCTCACACTTATTTAAATGCTCCTTTACCACATGGAATAAGCCACGACCCAATATATATATATATAT
>CBVK0102041574.1:0-11709 GCA_900067695.1 Picea abies
GACTCTACCGAGTCGGTTACATGCAAACCAAAGACAACTAGACTCTCAACTATGACCTGACTCTTAACACGCCTACAACTAACTCTCACAACTAAAGCTTATAACTGGTGCTTACAAACTGGCGCTTACTTCTTTATTTCCAAATTAATAATGTTGAGATTTGATACTAATTGCTCTAATATTATAAAATAAATATTTATCTTTAAACTAAGCTTCCTTCATTTTCAATGCCTAATATTACTTTGGGTGAATCACTTGTTTCCACCATGAATTGTAGCCTCCCTTCTAGTCCAATCAATTAATATTGTCAAAATCCATTATTACTGAATTCACAATCTTTGAAATGGAAAACCACAAAATGTCTTCTCATGTTTTATAGGTTGTATATAATTATATTTCCACCCTGAATTGTAGCCTCCCTTCTAGTCCAATCAATCAATATTGTCAAAATCCAGAACTCACAATTTTTGAAATGGAAAACCACAAAATGTCTTCTCATGTTTTGTTGGTTGTATATAATTATATAAAGGGTTTTGTACTTTGTAAATTAAATATCAATGTTTTTGAACTGGAAAACCACAAAATGTCTTCTCATGTTTTGTTGGTTGTATATAATTATATAAAGGGTTTTGTTGGTTGTATATAATTATATAAAGGGTTTTGTACTTTGTAAATTAAATATCAATGTGGTGGTAGGTAAATATTTGTAATGAAGCTTTAATTCAAGCAAATTAAGATAAATGATCATAAAAATTGAAATATTTTTTTTTTTTGACAAAATCCACTGTGATTTAACTCACAATCTTTGAAATGGAAAACCACTAGATGTCTTCTCATGTTTCGTAGGTTGTATATAATTATAAAAAGGGTTTTGTACTTTGTAAATTAAATATCAATGTGGTGGTAGGTAAATATTTGTAGTAAAGCTTTAATTCAATCAAGTTAAGATAAATGATTATAAAAATTGAAATATTTTTTTTAAAGTGTGATTGAAGTTTTTAAAGTTATTTTGGAAGTAGAAAATGTGATTGACACATGTCATGTCATATGTATAAGATAGATGATAAAAAATTTTAATAAATTTTTTTTAAGAAAAAAATAATTTTCTATTCCAATTTAAAATGAAATCACATTTTACAAGTATTTGAAACACATTATAAATATAAAAAACATTTTTTAAACAAAAATAATATATTTTAAACATATTTTTTTGAAATACAAATATTGTATATAAAATGAAGATAAAAAACATTTTATTTTAAATCTTATCACTAAAGTGGTAAGTCACTAAAAACTAATACAATTTAATATAATTCAAAACATATGCGTGATAAGTCTAATATAAACCTCTTAAAATGAATCTATTAATATAAATGATAACATAGGAATTAAAACCTAGAAACACTTTTTTTTTTTTTTAACGTATGGAAAAGTGATTCTTATTTAATTAGGAGGATGAAAATGACAAATCTTTCTCTCTCCATATATATATATATTCCAGTGATTTTCCTTACAACATCAAAAACTTATCATAGCCAATTGAAATCACACCTTGTTTAGTGTGCATATTTTGTAAGTTGGAATTGGATGTTGCCTTAACAAAAAAAAATATTTTCATTGATTCAAAATCCACTATTTTCTCATTAACCAAATGTACATCATTTCTTATCAATGCGAAAGTCATTAAAAATGTACATGCTTTCTCATCTTAATTGTAAATATGTCATCCATTTTTTTACTTTAAAACAATGTAATTTCATCGTGTTGAGTATAGTTTCACAATACCAAGGTATTGATGTATTCACATCACCAATTTCAAATTTCAAAAGTAACCCATATCATAAACATATTATATCAAATTTGATTGTTCCACATAACATGTATTCAAAGTACCTCAAATTTGAGGTTTAATTTGTACACAATAGTTTCTTACCTATGCATGACCTTCATGGTCTAGATACAAAAAGTTGGGCTAGTCGAGTAGTTTTCTAAATGATTTGAGTCAAATCATAGAGTGGCTCATGTGGAAAATCCAAGGTGCCCATTATACACAAACATCCACACAATTCTGTTTGGCTTTCCATGCCCTATTTATGAAAGACTCCAAGTATGTCACATTCTTGTCTTCTTATGAAGTTGCTTCAATCATTAAAAATATTATGCCAACTTGAACTATCCTCCACACTCATTGATCCAAATCCATTGTTCTATGAATGTGATCTCATTATTTCTCAATGATTCATAGATTAAACCAAAATAGTGTTCAACAAACAATGTGTCATGCTCACAATAATCACTAACTTAAAAATGATACTACATATTGACACCATAGGATTCATGAGTGCCATGCCTACCAACATTTTTCATTTATGCATGTCTATACAAGACATGCAAAAATATAAAAAACATGAACATACAAGTAAATCATAAAAAATAAAAAAAATAAAAAATAAAAAAATGTGGTCATAATAATAGCATTGAGTGTGTATCTCTCTCTCTAGAGAATACATATACTTATCGATGACGTATGCCATTTATGAGATTATGCCTTACACAAATACCTCACAAGATTGTTTGAATTGGGAATCTTTCCACCTCAAGCTGTGAGTGTTTGATATATTTATAAACCTAATTTAGGAACTTCCCCATGAATTATGAAACAAGCATCTCATCCTCAAGAAGTTATGTAATATCCCCACTATAATCCCTAGTTTAATTAATGCCTAATGTAGATATAATATGGCTGGCTACGACCAAGTGATGTAATATGCAAATTGTATTTCTATGTTTTAATAATAAAAATGTGATGCCAACTGCTAAGGGGATATGGAAAGAGATGGGGGATGCATTAATCTACAAGAGGGGGAAGAGTCTAGGATAACAGACAAGAGGGGTCGAAGGGGGAATTACCCATCTATATTAATTCAACCCATTTTCTTAAAATTGCTATTGGTATATGAACCTTCTAATTTTTGATTGAGTGTTCACAAAGCCAATCAATCAATACATGTAAGAGGGTGGGTGTGAGAAGTCACATCCCATAGTTTTTGAGAACATGGGGGATGAGGAAGTGTGTGAGTCAAGTAAGCAAGTCAAAGGAGAGGAAATTCGTATGGGTAGCTACAACAATATTACACATTGGGGTTGGGTTCATGAACAATAGATAGAGAGAAATAAAGAGAGCTTGGAGCCAGAACATCCATGGAGGGTGAATTCCAGAGCCTGCTGGAGCATATTTGGAGCGTTTTGGAAGTAAAGATTGAAGAGCCATATTTTTAGGCTTTTTCGAGTGAACTCCTATGTGAGTTGCATTGTAACAACAAGTGGTTGTTGTTGTTGTTTGTTGGTAGTTTTTCCTAGTAGCAAGTTCCCTTGAGTTTCCAGCTGAGAGATTCCTGGTTACATGTGCCAAAGAGACGCTGATAAATGAATGGGACGCCTGAGGGACTGAGATCAATGAAGGGGTACATTCCTTGGGTTGGGTAGGTCAAGAGGAAGATAGCCGGTGGAAAAATCAGGATAGATGTAGGAAAATATTAATGTCTTGTGAGCTTATGAGCCGTGAGTGGATAACGAGAGGCCACCCTCTTTTGTGGATTTCTAGCCTCAACTCGAGGGTGACTTGTTGTTGATATTTGGAGCAACATGTCTATGGTTGGGTGGAACGTCTGTCCCAAGCAGTTGGTTGCACAACACTTTACAAAAGATAAGTGTTTTATCTTGTTGCTATGCTATTTTATATGTTTAATTGATGTGCACGATCTCTGTGTATGCGAAATATTATATGCTCCTGTGTTGAGTTATTGAACTTCATTTCATGTCTATTTTAGCATGCTATAGATTCAATTAATTAATGTTATCAGATAGTAGCTAAATCTGGTTGTAATTTGTAGCTAAAAGCTATAGGAATTTAATTAGCTAGCATAAATTTTTATTTATGAGTAATTTTGCACCATAATGTCCTTGGGTTGCATTGGGGGACATTACATTATGGTATCAGAGCATTTGGTTCAAACATCGGGCTTGTATGGGCCAAGACAAATGCAAATTGGGAAAATTTGTTGTTGCACATTTGATTGTGATGGATTTGGTGAAAAACAGAGTGAATTCCCTAAATTCGTGAGTAAAATTCGAGTTTGAGTGACTAAGATTTGATTAATAAATTTAATGAAGTAAATATGTGAGTTGCAGAGTGGAATTCGACTTGGAAAGGTCAAAATTCATGTTTTAATTGTCGCGTGTAGCGCTGGGAAGAAGTTTAGGAATCAACGACCAAGATCGTGTTTGATGTCGAGATTGACAGTCAAGATTTTCTTTGATTAATTTAAAAATTCATAATGTTTCGACTGTTTTGAAGGTTTAGCAAATAAACAGTCGAGATTAAATTTTGACAGTTGGGATGTTGAAGTAGATCGACGACCCAAATTCACCTGGGTTTTTGTCAAAATTTTCTATGTGTTGGAAAATTTCCAACACATATTTTAGAGAGGAATGCATATAAGGAATCAAATTTTTATTTGGTGCATTGTGTCCTTCATAAATTGAGATAAAGAGTGAGTTTTATTCTAATTGATGAAATGTTTTATGTTATGCACGTTCTAACAATAATTATTACATGCACATTTCTTGTAGAGTTAGAGGTAAAGGAAAACAAATTTGGTTCTTATATGAGGACTGGAGTTATGGATGATGCCCAAGGATCTTATAGCCACGATGAAGAGATCAGAGGTATGCATGTCAGCATGGGAAATGTTGAGACAAAATCAAATGAAATAAGGGACAAGCATGAGCCTGTCACTATGAGAAGTATGCATAGGGAAGTGTAGAGCTATAGAGCTGATAATGAAAGGATTAGGAAGAGATAATTCATATCTTAAATATGTTGTATAACCAAGTCAACAAAGACTCTGACACCAATCAAGAAACTAGTGCTAGACAAGTGTGAGCATCTAGATCTTGAAGCAAAATGGATTATCATGGAAATGATAGGTATTCAAGAAGCATAAGAAGACACCCTCATTCTTCAAGGAAATCCATTAGAATAACCCATGCAAGTTTAGGGCTAGGGAGAAACCCAAGTGTGTCTCCTGTCAGGAGGAAAAGGAGAAGGTCTGAAGTAGACATTTTGCAAGGTGAGATCAGGAATATTAAGCTACCTAATTTCAATGGTTATTATAGGAAAGGAGAAGAGGTCGAGGCTTGACTGTTGGAAATGGAGAAATATTTCCAACTGCATGATAACCCCTCCCCAGTAGAAGCTAGAATTGCAACCTACCACTTGCAAGGAAAGGTAGCCATGTGATGGGATCAAATTAAGCTAGCCAAGAAACTTGATGAGAAGAGGATCTCATGGAGGTAGTTGAAAGGATATTTTGAAGAGAAATATTTTTCCGAGCATTATTATGAAAGGAATATGAAAGAGTTCTTTGAACTCAAGTTGGGAACTATGACAATGGAGGAATATGAGAAGCAATTCTTTGAGTTACTGAAGTATGTTGACTTCATCAAGGATAAGAAGGTCAAAATCCAAAGGTTTCTAAGTGGGCTACCCTCCTTATATAGTGAAAATATTCAATATGATAACCCCATGACTTTGGAAGAAACCATAAGGAGAGCAAGTCATCTTTATGAGAAGATCAGAAGAAGACTAGTTTTCCAAAAATCTTGGAATGACAAGATGAAGGGTAAAAAGGATAAAAGGTAGAAGGGTTTTAAGCCACCCTTTTTCAAGAAAAACACCTAAGATAATCAGTAAGGTCGGTCAACCCAAAATGAGCACAAGAGTGCAGATTTATTTGGGAAAAGGTCAAGGCAATAACTTGTACAATGTTGGGGATGTGAGGTAAATAAATTATATAGGGACTGCCATCATAAAGGAGAAGGAATGAGGACTATCCAAAACATTCAAGATGATGAAACACTGGAATACATGGGAGGAAACATGCTAGGGATTTATGCATCCTTGGACAACAAACAATCAAAATATCAATCCCCCATGATTGAAGTGGAAGGTAATATTGATAACCAACCTATAGAAATTTCAATTGATTCTAGAGTTGGCCATATTTACATAAACTCTAACATTCTTGAAGGATTTCACTTGCAAAGGAGTAAGCATAAGAAATCTTGGTTAGTTCAGTTAGCTACATGGGGCTGAGAGGAAAATCAATGAGTTGGTTAAATATTGTCTAATAAACATGAATGAACTCAATATAAAGGTAGATGTAAACATCATATCATTGGGTTCTTATGATTGTTTAATTGGCATGGATTGGTTGAAAAAAAAAACATGTTGTCCAAGACTATTACAACAAGACAATCACATGTCATGATGAAGAAGGGAAAAAATGGAAGGTTCAATACATTCCAAGAGTTGTTTCTATTAGAGAAATTTCAGCTATGTAGTTGAAAAAGAGTTTCAGAAAGGGATGTCATATTTTTGCATCCCATATGGAAGAGGCAGCCAAAGATAAAGTGACAAGCATTGAAGGCCATCTGGTCTTGAGGGATTTTGAAGGATGTTCTTAGGGAAATCCCATGATTTCCACCAAAGAGAGACATTGATTTCTCTATTGATTTAGTGTTAGGAGTTGCCCCAGTGTACAAGATACCTTACAGAATGGGCACACCAGAATTGAAAGAGTTGTGGATGCAACTTGAAAAATTGTTAAAGAAAGGGTATATACGTCCAAGTTTGTTGCCTTGGGGATCCTCGATTATTTTTGTGAAGAATAAATATGGAACCTTAAGGTTGTGTATTGATTTTAGACAGTTGAATAAGGTCACCATAAATAACAAATATCCTTTGCTAAGGATTGATGATTTATTTGATCAATTGAAAGGTGCAAGGACATTTTCCAAGATTGAATTGAGATTAGGATATCATCAAGTGAGGATTAAGGAACAATACATCAACATGACAACATTCAAGAAAATATACATGCATTATGAATTCATGGTAGTGCCATTTGGACTATCAAATGCACCAATAATTTTTATGTTCCTGATGAATAGAGTGTTCAGGGAGTACCCAGACAATTTTGTGATTATGTTCCTAGATGATATACTCATATACTCTAATTCAGAAGAGGAACATGAGAAACATTTAAGAATGGTGTTGCAAGTTTTAAGAGAGCATAAACTGTATGCTAAGCTAAGTAAGTGCATCTTTTATCAAAAAAAGATTCACTACTTGGGGCATATTATTTCAACAGATGTGATAACAGTGGATCGTGAGAAGATAGAGGCCATTAAAGGATGGCTGGCACCAAGAAATGTGACAGAGGTCAGATCATTCACGGGTCTTGCTGGTTATTACTGAAGATTCATAAAAGGATTTTCAAGGATTGCAAGTCCAATCACTTCTTTGCAAAAGAAGGGAGTGAAGTTTGAATGGACTTCCAAGTGTGAAGAGAGATTTAATTAGCTAAAAGACATATTGATAAGTGCACCAATATTGAAGATTGTAGGTCGAGATGAATATTTTTTTGTGTGAAATTATGCATGCAAGGAAGGGCTCAATGGAGTCCTCAGTCAAAAGGATAATGTGGTATGCTATGAGTCCATAAAACTAATAGAGCGTGAAATAAATTATGCTGCACACGAATTGGAGTTAGAAACAATTGTACATGCACTAAAAATGTGGAGACATTACCTTATGGTGAGGAAATTTGAGTTAAGGACAAACCATTGTGGTCAGAAGCATTTATTTGGACAACTAACATTAAATACTAGACAAACTAGATGGGTGGAATTTCTGAGTGAATATGAATTTGAAATTAAGCATATGAAGGGACTCAACATGAGAGATCATGAGAGGCATATTGCAACCATTAGCATGTACAAGAAAGATCTAAAAGATAAAATCATTGAAGCTGCAAATTCATATCAACAGTATGTGAACATAAAAGAAAAATTATAGTAAGGTAATTTCCAGCAGAAATTTAATTTTTATGAGATGAAAGAAGACACAATTCTCATGTACAAAGGAAAAATATATGTGTCAAATTCCAATGAGCTAAAAAATGTAGTGATGAAGGAAATGCATAATGTGTCATATGATGAACACCCAGGATATTAGAAGACAATTGCAGTTGTAAGAAGCCAATATTTTTGGCCGAGAATGGAGAAAGAAGTGGCTAATTCCATAGCTATATGTCTAGAGTGCCAGAAAGTGAAGACTGAACATAGACATCCAACTAGTATGCTACAACCATTTCCCATTCCAGAATGAAAGTGGGAATTTTTCATGGTTGATTTCATTTCTAAGCTTCCCAGAACAGTGAAGCATCATGATTCCATCATGTTGGTGGTGGATAAATTAACTAAGGAAACACATTGTATTCCAGTGAAGACTACACACAAGGAAACAAATATTGTAGAGATCTACATGAAATAAGTTGCTAGGATACATGGGGTTCCTAAGGAAATAGTTTTAGACATAGATCCAAATTTTGATTCGAATTTTTGGAAAGGTTTGTTCAAAGGATTTGGGACAAATCTAAATCTTAGTACAATGTATCACCTAGAGTGAGATGGGAGAACAAATAGGACCAATAGAATCATTGAGGACAATCTTAGAATCTATGTGATGGACCAACCATCAAAGTGGGAAGATTATATTCATTGGTTGAATTTTCCTACAATAATGGGTATAATGCCTCATTGAAAATGAATCCATTTAAAGCATTGTATGGAAAAAAGTGTAACACACCAATGATTTGGGATAATGCAGTTGTCAGAGCAATTGTTGGGCCATATTCGTTAAAGGAAATGGAAGAGTCGATGATAAATATCAAGCATAATTTAAAATCTTCCTAAGATAGGTAGAAAAGCTACACAGACAAGAATATAGTGTTTAGAGATTTTAAATTAGGAGAACATATATTCTTAAAAGTGAAGGAGAAAAGAAGTTCGCTAAGATTAGAAAGTTGCCCGAAATTGGCAGCTAGATATTGTGGACCTTTTAAAATCTTAGAAAAGATAGGGCCAATTTCATACATGCTAGCATTTCCTGCATCCATGAGAGTGAATAATGTATTTCATGTGTTGTTATTAAAGAAATATATCCCTAAACCTAACCACATAATTGATTGTAATGTGATCCAGGTGGAGCACGAAGGGGATTTTCGAGTGGAAGTAGTACACATCCTGGACCAGAAAGTCAAAGTGCCCAGGAACAAGGCCATAGGGATGGTAAAGGTTCAATGGATCTACTACAGCCCTAAAGATGCTACATGGGAGCATGAAGAAAATATGTGGGAATAATACCCATAAATTTTTGATAATTTTGAAGAAGACAGAATGCAAAACTCCATTTTGAGCAGTTAGAGTTTTGGAGCCATATCTTAGAGTCCTAGCCAGCTGCGTTGGGGGATCTGATAAAAGAATGGTTCATTCCTTGGGTTAGCCATGATAAATGGATGGTACATACCTTTTTTTATCCCTGATAAATGAATGGTGCATTCCTTGGGTCAATGAGTTGAGAGGAATATGAGAATATGGTTGGAACTACTATTAGAGTTGTAAAATTGTAGAATTTATTTTCTAAGTATTGTGATGTGAATTTGCATATATGTATATCGATATAGTCTACATTGAGGATGGTGCATAATTGTATGGGAGGGGGAATGTAACATCCCCACCATAATCCCCAGTTTAATTAATGCCTAATGTAGATATAATATGTGGTTAAGACCAAGCGATATAATATGCAAATTGTATTTCTATGATTTAATAATAAAAATGTGATGCCAACTGTTAAGGGGACATGGATAGAGATGGGGGATGAATTAATCCACAAGAGCCGGGGGAGGATTTTTGATCCAACTGGATATCAGTGGCCATTCACCTATTCCAATTATCATGGCAGGTTTTTCCTAGTTTTTAGGTCCTGAACTTCTAGGGCCATTTTGAGGTGCTAAACAATGTTTTTAGGGATCACCACAATCAAAATATAGAAAGAATTATATTTTGATGGAATAATGTGTATTCCTCGGATAGATATTTCCAACGGGATATCGTGTGCCTAAAACGAAGATCATATGCCAAAGTTACGACCTCAGGAAGTTGATGTACCAACTTACCCAAACGGGGTCCACATGACTCTTAGTGCTTCATCTCCTACAATTGGGTTTTTGGATGTCTATGGTTTTGGAATTCATATTTATTGTAAAAATTATTTTAGAGCCTCATTGAAATCATATTCTTGCGAATGAGCACAACCATCATATCTCTTCTCAGAGATAAACCACCACCATTCTAGCAAGCTTTTTTTTAGTCTGCATTTTATAGTTTCAACATATTTCTTTATTAATAGAAGCCAAGTTTTACTATATATATGTTATTGTTAATTGAATCTCTATGTTAATCATATAGATCTGTGTTCATTTCATTCTTCTCATAAAATTTGGATCAGTGGTATCAAAGTGGACTGCTCCTTGTTTTTCTTATTGCATGTCCCCGACAAGGTCAGGGTAGAAAGAGTTGGGTCTTGAGCTTGTTTCTCTTGAGGAAAAAGGCTCTCGCACACCCAAGCTACCTTCCATGGTGGGAGAAAATAAATACTAGGGAAAAGGAGATCCTTTCAAACTGTTGCTCAAGGAATCCCTCGCACAACATAGGAATGAGATGATGGATAGTTTTGCACAAATCCTTCAATGACTAGCAACAAGCGACGGATCTTCCTCAAGCGGAGGCGTCGCCCCATTCAAGGTACATATAGAATTTGATATTCCTATATTTGAAGGTCGGATAGACGCAGATGTTGTAGACAAATGGTTGAATCTGCTAGAAGGGTATTTTTCTTGCTAGAAGGGTATTTTTCTGTCCATAGCTTTTCGAATAGAGAAAAGATTACTTTTGCACTCCTCAAAGCCGTCCCCCATGTCAAAGATTGGTGGAAGACTTTATGAGAGAAAATGGAAACAGAGAAACCTCATTATTTATAGTCACACTCACCTTTTAGTCCTTCAGGGATGCTAGTAAGGAACAATACTACCCTGTCGGAAGTTACGATGACCCATATACAAAATGGACCACACTACGGTAGGAAAGGGACCAAGCAATGCTAGAGTTTATAAATATCTTCCAAACCTTGTGAAGCAAGCTGGGTATCAAATATTCTGAGTGAAATTTGCTGCTCAAGTACCATAGTGGTCTGCATAGATACATCCAGGAAGAGATGGAGTTTTTGGACATCTCGTCCTTGGGCACAACCTATCGATATGCCATCAAAATCGAGAAGAAGATTAAATAAAAACTACTGTAGTTTGGGTCTTGGAACCCCTCATAGAAGAAGCAGGGAAAGGGAAGCCCCAACCTATAGAACAAAAGGAAGAGAAAATATGGAAAGCCTCGGGACAACCAGTCTAAGCCGTAGACAAAGAAGGATAATGGAAAGACGAAGAAAGATACTGGGAAGTGGTGCGACTTCCATAAGAGCCACTGCTGATTGACGCTCAAAGAAATCATTGGTGTCTGTGATGAAAGCATCCAAATCAAATGCGGGTTCCAACTCTAAATTGGAACTAGAAAATGGGAGACAAATAATTGACGTGGAACCTGGTGCCACTATTGCTACCGCCAAGAACCCTCATTATAAGAAAGAGGAAGGAGAGTCCCTGTTTCATTCACAGATGTGGGTGAAAGGCACCCCACTACACTTCATCGTTGATAGTGGTAGCCAGAAGAACCTCATCTCAGTGGAGG